>CAJVSB020000945.1:0-106760 GCA_911865555.2 Thlaspi arvense
TTTAATTTCTTCATTGACACCCTCCAAAGTTTTAATTAAGCTTTGGTTCTTTCTATTTCATGCAATTAAACCACTTAATATAAAAATAATTAAATTCCTCTACTAATTTATTAAAAACAGGGTTATTACATCTATGATCAATTTAATAAACTTGGCCTTTAATAAGTACTTACATGTTTATTTTAATATCTACAAATAATTAACTTAAAATCCATCACCCTCAACTTTTTAAAATAAGTATTGCATGTAATTGTTTAATTGAACTTCTAATACTCAATTAATTATTTTATCATAGTTAACATTTAAGAATACAACTTGTAAATGAAATAGTTGCCAAGTCATTGTCTCGTGGTATGTCCAATCATTATTATTATATTTCTTAAATTATTGTTATAATTATTTAGATATTTAATTAAAAACTTGTGATTTATTTTAATTATGATTTGATAACAATTAAATAAATTTTATTAAATAATTAGTTTTAGAATCTACAACATAGACATTATTACAGCTATTTCACAAATTAGAAGAAATATCCTTTTTTATTTGATAAATTAAAGGTTTTATGTTAAAAGAACAATTGAGAAACATTTTTATAATTTTCAACAAGAACAAAAAAAATAATAAAGCAAAGATATTCTGATTCCAACCACCACCCCTCCTCCCCCCCCCCCCCCAGCCTTCTTGTTCCTATACCGAGGAAGCATTCTTTATTCAAACAAAAAATAAGAGAAATAAAAAAAAGGATTTGTCATTAATGAAAGAAAATAAAAGAAGATTCATTGATGATTTTCAGAATTCTTATATATTTTATGCATACACTTATTTGTTTTTGAAGGGCATGATAAAGATTTTATTTTTATATGGAAACAGTGGGGTTTTCAAGATTATCAATGTTTCAATTTTGAAAGCACATTTTTGTGTTTATAAGCGCATATGGTATGAAAACGAATAAGGAAATTAACAATGTGGTTTTCAAAATTGTCAATGTTTTCTATTTTTGAAATCACAAAAAACAAAAACTGAGGACGAAATAGGAAACAAAATACAAATTTAAAGAGATTGGGTAGCAAATCTATACCATCATTCAACAATCACAAATGGAGTTAGGAGGAAGTTTCCCTACACTAGACTAGTTCTCAAGCTCTGCCTCTCCTATGTTTCTTCTTCCTCAAGTCCATAACTAGGTTTCTCACCAACCTTGTCAGACAATTCCCATAGGGATTTGGGGATTGTCTATTCGAGGCAATGGGTATTTATTTGCCACCATAACTTTCTTCAACTACATATAATCTATATATAAATGCATAGATACATCCTTTTTCTTTATAAAAAGTGCTAAGACCCCCCCCCCCAAGTTGAAGTGCTGGGCCTTATAAAACTCTTATCTAACAAGTGCAATTGTCTCTCAATTCCCTCAATTTGATAGTGCCCTATGATATCAGGAAAACTTGGGCTCTGCTATAGTCACCTTGGAATAGGAATGGTGATACATTGAAACATTGAACTTCACTGTCTTCAAGTGACAGTCAAATGTAGCATAACACAAAGTCAACCAAGCCATACCCAAAATTAGATCAAACTTTTTTAAATCTAATCTAACCTACCCACCCCTCATATTAATAATGTAAGACTTACACATATAGGTAAACAAGTAGGTACCCTAGCAGTGTGGCTAGCATGAATGGCTAATCCATTAGTAGAGGTCCCCCCTCAAATTGAGCAGAGAGAAGTAAAGATATATAAAGTGAGTAATATCTAGGATTAAACAAAGCATGGTATTGTGAGAACATATTATTATTATTATACTTGTTATCATTACATTAGATGCTTGAAGGTCCTACCTAGTTAGTTCACATACATGTGCCTAGCCTCTCCTAGCTTGGCCATGTCCTCTATCTCTTGGACCTAACCTTGTACATTTGTCTACTCTTTCATAGCTCGAATCTAAATAGGTAGAGTGGGTCCCATTGACTATGGTGTCCTTTGTTCAAGGAGCTACGAGCAATTCTTCTTAATGTGTCCTCACTGACCACGTCAAAAATAGGTGCTGTTGTCCTAGACATTGTCCAAAATAAGCCTTACTACAAGAGATCAAAAGGTGTGGGTCGATAATACTATCTAAAGTTGTGATTATGCATACGTCCTCAGCTTGTAGTCTCACTCCTTAGTGCAGTGACATTGGTTGTAGAGTACTCGAATTGTGACCCTCTAGTATGTGAGGCCTGCTAATGGCCATGAGACTTTGAGCCATGGTGCAAACCAATACCTCCATTATAAAACCTTATAGTCTTAACTTTCTTGCCCAGTCCTCTCACTGCACGGTCTTGCAATTCTCTAGCATCAATATTGTGTGCAATATCCACCACCTTGGCATGTGTAAGCATGGCCATCTAAGATGCTAAAACTCGAAATAAATGGCTTACCAATCCCTTAATAAATCTCGTAGTCTTCATCGACTCATCTACCACTAGGTGTGGCATGAATTGTGAAAGTTGGGTGAATCAAACGTCATACTTCGTGACTATCATGTTTGGCATCTACACCAATCTTTCAAATTCTCTAGTCAACTCAAGCTTTTGATTAGAGGATAGGATTCGCTTTTTAAAAGTATCAAAAAAACCTTCCTATGTTAGAGGTGCTTATCCAGGGCCTCGCCAATAAATAATTCTCATACCACAATTGTGCTATATCCTCCAACTTGAAGATAGCCAACTCTACTGATCTCATGTTAGAGCATCCTGCAACATAGAATACCCTATTCATCCTATCTAAGAATTGCTGAGGATTTTTCGTTCTGAGCCTGAAGAAAGTAAGAGGGTTTAGCCTAAGGATCTCAAAAGTACATATCAAAACCCATCTCTAGTTGAGATCAAGCTATAGTCATTGATATAGCCTCCACTTTAGGTTGAACTCCAGTTTGAGTCACCTAAATCCCCTGTCCTATACCAGGCTGAGTCTCTTATCTACTGGACTAAGCTATCCTTTCCATCAAGTTAAGCATGGTCCACTAGAATCCTTCCATGCTAGTCATCATCGTTTGGATGCATCTTTTGTATACTCACCATGAATTTAGGAAACACATCTGGGAGAACAGAAGATGGCATAACCCCTTCCCCCTATATAGGCTCTTTAGCCTGGCTCATTAGCCTCTTACAACCTCTAACACAACCATCACCTCTACCACAACCTCAAGAATCTTAGGAATCTCAACATCAATGGCTTCTCAAGAGCCCGGATGAGTTATTGGCAGTGAATCCATTTAAAAAAAACAAATTTTCAAAATCAAAAGATGATAGAGTAAAAGTTACAATCTATGAGGATATATGCTGTAAGCTAATGGATGACAAGGTTAGAGCATCTTCCTATTAGGCCTTTTGTAGTGTCTCAATTATAAAAATGGCTAGCACATAATCACAATAAAGGCTATACTAAAGAACAGTGCTCCTATAACCATAGATAACCTAGAGTTCTAATACTAAATTTGTCATGCCTAACTCCAAAAGTCATAACCAGCGCCAGAGATGGCCCTGCCATTCTAAGCCAATCTCATATTAATTAAAATATCCTAAGTGTTAAGATTTTTCAAAAATTTCAGTAGAGTTTTCTTTAAAAATTAGATGTTTTTCAATTATTTTATTGTGATATCCTTTACTATATCGATTTTTGAGAGCGATATGATATAGTAAATAAAAGATTAGAAATTACTTCTGAATAATTTGCATTTAAGTATTTTGAGCCAATGGTTTAGGCTCAACAAGTTATTAAGTTTAGTAGCTATTAGGTCATTACCAATGGCATCAGAGCAAAATGATCTTTGGACTTGTTTTATTTGGATATAAATTTGAATTTGTGACTTGATAAGAACGTCAAGTGTTTAAGTGTGAGAGATTATGATATGCTGTTCCACATCGATTTCTAAGAATAATATGATATAGTATATAAGAATTAAAAATTACTACTAAATAATTTAGGGTTCAAGCTCAACAAATTGTTAGATGACTAGTAACTCTCAGATTGTTATAACAGAAAACTATCTGATTGATTAAAAAAGGTTATAGTAACAAGGGTACAAGTCACCATAGGCAAAACTTATGTTGCAATAAGATATAATGATGCTTTTCAGTACATCACGACAAGCATAGCTTATTAGTTGTCACAAAAATGTGTCACTAACATATTATGGCATGTTGACACATGCATATAACAATAATTGTATACCTTCACATTGGAAGGTGTTATAGATCCGATAATATTTTAGTGACACAAGGACAAGTTTTGTTGAAAAGTTATAGAATATGTGTATGTTATTATTTTATACACGTGGTTATATATTTATTTAAATTTTGAAATAATTTTCTATAAATTTAGCTTTTTATAAAAGTTATTATTAATTTAATACACTTTGAAAATAATTCTGGAATAATTGAAAACATAAATATTATTAAAATACAAACATAGGTACATAATTTCACAATTTACACAAATAAAAATTATATATAAATGCATAAAAAATAAAAAAAATTCATGAACAATTAGAAGATAAAAATGCAAAAAATATTTTCTTCGCTACTTCAAAATCCTTGCACGTGCTCGATATCTTCGGATTGACTGTTTGTTGTCTTGGATAGTATTTGCTCAAATTAAATATTTAAAATTATTCCATCATCTCCAAATGCCCATATAAATGTCTAGAACGCTTGCTAAGTATTAGATTTCTCATTAAGTAAATAACAAAAGTTCAACAAATAAATGCCTACTAGGATCTGAAAATTTGGCAAGATAGGGCCCTATTTGGTTTTCCTATTTTCTGTTTTCATTTTCATTGAAAATAGAAAACAATGTAGAAAGCATGTTTGGTAGACTAATTTTTGTTTTCATTTTTTGAAAATGTTTTCTGAAAAGGGTAGAAAAGTGAAAATAATAGAAAGTTGTTTTCAGCTTTTTTGGTCTAAAATGAAAACACGGTGGCATTCTTCTACTAATATGGATTTTCAGTATTTTTTTATTCTTTTGCCACTGTTCACCTGCGTCTCCTTCCATCTTCGTTGGAAAATCTATGCCTTTACTCCGTCGACCAGTGAAGCCTCTCTGAACAAATTAAGCACGACAGACAAAGCTTGACCATTGTCTTTGTTAAGCTCATCCATTGGCTCTACAAACAAAGCATGACAGCAAAGCCTGTCCGTTGGCTCTGTAAATAGATTTTGACAATCGAGCTCTATTCCCAAATTGTCCATCAAGCTTTGAGCTCGCCGGACTACTTATTTATTCTTCTTAGTTTCATTCTCTTCCCCCTCGAAATTCATTACTTGGATTTGCAATTTGGTCATCGTTTGACTTGAACTTTTCGGATCACCATGTCACTGAAATTCACATTTGGAATTGCAATTGCTTTAAATTGATTGGGGGGGTTTTGTAATACGGAATACATAGTAAAACTGTGTAGAAATTTTTTGAAAAAAAAGCTAAAGAAGGCAACATATCTAATTCGGGTCGCGATCGGTCTTGCAACCCAATTGAGGTTGGGAAAGATACTGTAGCAATTTTGTGAAATTGCTACTTGGTCTTTCATCTCTTTCAGTTATTTATATAATCCCTATACTCTTTAGGTTTCGTTTTAAATTTCAAAATTTCTAATTTATTCAATTAAACTTCCGTAAAAAACTCTAAAAATCCTAATTGTATTTAATTAAATCCTTATTTCCAATTTATTAAAAATAGGTTAACTAAACATATTTTCTTTATTTTTATTTTTTGAAAATGGAAAATGACAAATTACTCCAAACATGTTTTCTAAATTTGAAAACATTAAAATGAAAACTGTTTTTCAAAAAATAGAAATACAAAATGAAAAGGGAAAACATTTTCGCAAACCAAACAGCACCTAAATTTTTCATCCTACTTCCATTTCTTCCCTTCTCTCAGCCTCTCTCGCGCAAAATTTCCTATTTTTCTTTCTTGTTTTTTTGTTGGGGATTGGGGGGTGATCCAAGCAATCCATAACAATTTTTCTCTCAATAGGTTGAGCTGCCACGAACAATATCATCAATTAAAGCTTCACGTGAAAAAAGTTAGACTGACAATTCCATGCATCAAATGGGGGCAAACAGAGGCAACAATCTTGAGCCCACCCAACCAACTTTGCTAACATTATCGCTGATACCTTAACAGAGTACAAGCAAACGTGTCAATAGGACAATCAGAATGACAATCAAAAGGACATCTTTGTGTGCTAATTTTTTACTTACATTATCTCGGCACTGTTCTTTACTTACATTATCTCAGCACTATTCAGAGGGCGCCAGGTATGGACTTAAAAAGTGTCTCCTGTTGGGAAACTTATGGAAGGTTAAAAAGTAACTGTAAATGATTTGGCTACAACATTTTCTGCCCTCCAGTAAGCTAAAGCCAAAGAAGTGGCTTGAAGCAGTCCCAAATGGAAGGGAGACCATCCATGTGGCTATGCAAGAAGGTCCATTTGATGCTAGCACCCAGCAGACCAATGAATCTCTGCCATGTGTGCAACCTTTTTGGATTTTAATTTTTAATTTTTAATTTTAAAAAAATGTAAAAAACGAAAGAAATTTATTTTAATTATTTATAAAATAATTTAATATTTGATATCTGCTGGGAAACTAAGGGAAGGTTAAAAATTAACTGGAAATGACTTGGGTATAAAATTTTTCTGCCCTCCAGTAAGCTAAGGCCAAAAGAAGTGCTAGAAGCAATCCCAAATGGAAGGGAACCTCCATGTGGCTGAGCAAGAATACATGAGTAACTACATCCAAGATCAAAGTGGATCTACAAGCTTGATAAAGAGGGAAGTAATTCAACATTGAAAAGGGTATAAATAAAATTTTATTTGGATACCAGGAAATTAAAATTTAAAAAAAAAAGATGGAAGAGGAATTAATTGGAAGGCTCCATTCTGCTTTATAGGCATTCAAAATGAATTATGAAACAAGCAGATCAAACATTTTTAAATAATATGATTATTCTAGTGTCTCCGAAGGCAAAATATCGTAAGTTTTAATAGCCTCTGAACTTCTGCAGTAACTACTAATTTCAGAATAGGAGTTCAAATTAGGATAATACGATAATGAACAGAAAGTTAAAACTTTATTATGTCCAGATATTACCAATGCTATCCAAAGCAAGATCTAAGCAGTCTTCATCTTCCCATCGCACAGTCAACTGACCATGGCATAGCATGATCATCAACCTGAAGGCAATCTACATCGAATGGTCCGGTGAAACCTGAAGATTCTGCTTTATGTCAAGCATTTCCAGTTGGTAGTCTAGGAAGTCCTGCTATTTGCATTTCCTTGATTCTATCTAGTCCAACTATGTTGTGCAATGAAGATCTTCCCCAACAACCAATCCCGCCTCCGCCACAGAGCAAGGTTTTTCTGACATGCATTGAGAAATTGAGACTTGAGCAAAGCTGCTATCCCAAAGTTCTCGACAAATCCAAGAATAGTTTGACAACCAAGAAAAGTAGCAACATGTAAAATAAATCCTATAAATATCTGATACCCCCAATGGACCAAACCCATAAAGTTTCCAAAGGTAGGACAGTGGTGTTCAAACCCATTTACAAATGCCTTGCAATGTCTAAAATATCTGACTCTCTGGAAGTTAATTGAATTCCGTGACAGCATAGATACTGTGCACATCAGAATCATCAGATTTCAGGGACAAAGTAAAACATACGCAAAACCATTGTTAACAGTTGTTAGATTAGATTTACCGCTGGAGGATATCACCTAGGGAATTAGCAGCAAGAAAATATCAGGTTTACGTAGTCTACAAGAAGCAAGACCATTGTAACAGGTTCAAGCTTCCACAAGTCAAACATATAAGCCACTTAGATGTGCTTTTGGGAGGAGTTCAATTTTGGGACAGTTTTGAGAGTACAGGGGATTAAGCTTCACTCCCCCAGCAAAGACTCTTACAGAAACACCATCTATATGATCTATTAATGGTTGAAGTTCAAAAATATCTATATGTAGATACCTTTTATGATTTATATTTAATTAGAATAAAACCATTGCCTCATTGAATATATAATTTATGTTTAACTAGAATAACCTCATAGCCTCATAAAGCCTGCAACTACAATTTCCAAACAAAAAAACAAAACCAAAACTTCATTGAAAATTGAAAAAGACAGTCCTCAAAACTCTCCCAGCTGGCCATCCTTGTGCATTTGCCATGTTTTCATCAAGAAATGCCGACAATGATCTTTTAGCTCATGGCGCTCAACCATCTCCAGTAACTGAATAGTGAGAGAAAATCTCATATCAGCATTAGATCAACATATTAAATCTAAATGTATAGGTTAATAAAACAAAAAGGCAGTGCACACAACCGCTTTTTACATCCTTTGACATTAGGATTTTGGTTAGGTTTTCTTTCACCTCTATGAGATCACCTTGCATTTTATCATAAGCTTCTGTACAAAAAGATGAAATAAGAATCTCACAGGTTTCTATTATACAACTCAAGTATAGAAAACCTCCAGACCAACAAATGTGATATCTAACAAATTTGTTCCTTCCATTAAAGCCTTTTGCAGTGATCCCAGCTCAATCAATCTGTCTTCCATTTTCTACAAATTGCATCAGCATTAAAATACAGGTCTTTTCCAATGAAAACATTTCATATTCATTAGAAACATGTTTTTAAAAGTTAAAAGATGCTAATAGCTCTAATACTTAATTCTGAACAAATTTTTCCTGTAATCCAATCATGGAAGATGGAGCTAAATGCTTGAGAACATTTCCATCATTAAGAATCACTTCAAAAAATAAATAATGCAAATGATGATATTTAATGTCATGTATGAAAGTGAATGAATAAATTGACTACTAAAATATGAAAAAGAAAAAAGAAAAGAAAAGAAAAGAAGCTGCCTGGAGGGTTAATGCATCCTAAACTAAAATAGATTTAGTAGTAAAAGTTAAAAAATCTTACAAACTACAGGCATGCTTTTACATACTGCATATCTGAGCAGTCAGTGGTGGCAGGTGGTGGGTGGCAACCAGTGGTGGTGGCATCCCAACTTCTTCATGGGCACCTTGGGCATGCTTGTGGACATGCCATGCTTGCAAATGCTTCAGAATGTCAAATCCAAGCATCACTATGTGCTAATGACCAGCCAACCTTGGGCCTGGCTGGCCAAGACCTGACTGGGCATGGGCTGAACCCATGGCCTACATGGTTAGCTAGGGCGTGCCCGTGGGTGCCTCTCATGCCTGGGATGAACACACATGTGCTTCGGTGTGCCTGTAAACTGTAATTGCTCTCTAAATATTTTGAACTGACAAAAAAAAAAAAATCTATAATAAACTTCCATGCAGTTCAAATTCAAATTCAATATATATAACAGGTTTTGCAGTCTCATAATATAGATTCTAGAATCCTAACTTTAAAATCAGCCTTGGGACTGGTTCCTCCAAGGGACCTGAAAGTCAAATGCAGAAGTAGCTCATTTGAGTAATAAAAGCAACATGCATTCAATCTCAAAAAGTAACATCTTTCATTACCTGGGGACAAGATGTTGTCAACAATAATGACACTTCTGCTGAATTTCAAGGGTATATAATTCAGCACATCCAAATCCCAGCGTTCTAATAATTTAATCTTCTAGCTATTCCCACAACAAATATCACTTAATAGTTTATTATATCAAATACTCAAGCAGGTCAAGTTCACTTTTGGAGAATTGGGTTTGCAATATCAAGGAACATGGCCACAAATTCGTGATGGAGAAATTTAAACATAAGTATCTTTGAATCACTATTTCTGAGTATCAGTCAACAGTGAACTAAATTTGAGTAGTTCATTAGTCAAAGAGTTAAAGCACAGAGGACTGCAAATACTAAAATACCCCAAACATAATTATGTTTCTCCTGATTTCTTCAAATGCAATTGGAGAAGCGCTACTCAGGCTGGTCTATAAGTTCGTCCTTTGCTGCACAGAGCACACAGATATATCACTAGGAACACGACCTTTTGAGACATTTTAAATACATGCAGTAGGTGGAAAACTTAAGATGGATGCCAGAAATCTGTGTTCATGTTATAAAATTAGAAGTTGGAACAGGGAAGTAAGTTTTTCTTTTTAACAAAACACTCACCATCCTACAATGACAAAAGGGAGGAATGATTAAACTATACATTTCCAAAACAGTACATATCACCCTAGAATAGCAGATGGAAAAACAAATGATAGATATAAAATGAAACATGCTTGCCTTTGCAATGAGTGACCCCAAATTGGATCACAGACCCATGTGCATCCAGTTTAGTAGAGCCACTAGATATGATGTGCTAATTTTATTTTTATGTACTGTTACAAATGCCATCTCCATCCGGTATTACTCATCCCAATTGGTGGATGCAATTTTTATTTATGGAAAGTTGTTTTGTAAAGGAATTTAATACATTAGCTTATTTGTAGCTGACTCTCAAAACAGGCACAAATTGAAGACATTCATCAAATAGGTACCTCTATTGCAATGGAAAGAAATATCCATGGGATTCCTCAACCCAACCTGGTTTTATATGGAGTTGGCAATTTCAAAGAATACAGGTAGATTGACATTCTACAAAATATAGATATTCAATACAATTTTCTTTTTCCTTTATTTTCAAAAACATGTAAATGATTCAGCTTCCTAAATACTTTGCTCCACATAGTCTGATAACAAGTCAACAGAACTCCAAATGGTAATGACAACTTAGATAATCCTGAAACACCAAAACCCAGGAAACTCCATTAGTGACAGATCACAGTAGGAACCTGCAGTTCAGTCATTGCACGTGATCAGCAAATGTAACTTTCTTGGGGAACTTGCATCATAAAGTGCTCTATAGCCAGAAGCAGGCTTGCTAACCATATATAATATAGTAAAATCCAATGTAAGAGATACATAGTGATTTCATTCTTCTGTCATTTCTGACCTTTATTCTTCAGAATTTATGTACCATTAGCAGCTGTAGAATTTGAAAGCGCAGTGGATCGTGATTATTCTTAGCCATTACTTTACACCTAGAATAGGAGATCAATACTCACCCAAAGTACAATTCCAGGAGCATGGAATGGACCCATGAAGCCAAAATTGTTGCAACCTCTATGCAAAAGGAGTAGGTCAACAAATCATGACATCATATTCTCCCTCACGCCATATGTAAGTCTGTGCAAAGATAGTTCATCAAAAGAATTATCCATTTCCCTAATCCTTGACACAAAATCCATGGCTTCTCTGTACTTCTTTGCTTTACAATAACCATCCACAACAGTCTTGTAGGTTAGCTCATTGGGTCTACAGTTATGCTGAATCATATAACTGATCACATCATCAACTTCATTAAATAATCCCCGAGCTGCATAACCTGCAACAAATGTGTTGAAAGTTACAATGCATGGCCTAATTCCCCTAGTTGTCATCTCTGAGAGAATTCTCATGGCTTCCTGCATAAGCCCTTGCCTGCAAAAGCCCTTGATGACAGTGTTATAAGATACAAGGTCTGGTTTTCTGCCACCCTTTTCAATGCCTCTGAGAATTTCTTCTGCTTTCCAGCATTCTCCGCCGTCGCATACATATCTATTAAGCTGTTGTAGGTCACTAGATCAGGATGCATCCCATTCTCATGAATCAGTTCGAGAATCTCATGGGCACGATCGTTCATTTTGTTCCTTGCAAATATGGAAAGCATGGCATTCAACAAAACCAAATCAGGCTTGTATCCATTTTTCTTCAGTCCCTGAAATGCTTCTCCATGCCCATCAGTGACCTACACTTGAAATTTGCAAGAATTAGGGTTCTCAAAAGCATCCAACTAGGAAATATATGACCATCATAAATTGATTTGCAATTCCTTCTATCCCCCTCAACATCCCCCCTTTCCATAACAATGGAGCATCAATGAGTATGTGGTTTCACTGGGCTTGAAGCCCTTGTTTCTCATATCTAGAAGGATAGATTCGGCTGCTTTCCAATCTCCTCGCCGAGCCAAGGCATTTAGAAGTGCATTGTAGGTTGTGATAGACGGAGTAAAACCAGCTTTAATCATCTCATCATACATTTTTGCAGCATCAATTCCTGAACCACACCTGCCATATGCACTTATCAAAGTATTAAACGTGTCTCTATCAGGATCAAAACCACAATTCTTCATCTCACGAAAAACTCGGTTCACATATTTGTGCATTCCTTTACTTCCACACATGGCAAGCATAGTATTCCAAGTAATGCGGTTAGGGGCACATCCATTTGACTTCATGTCAGAGATAATTTCCATCATCTCCATTGATCGTGATTTCTTCCCTAGCATCCCAAGGATGGCATTATAAGTACATACATTAGGAACACAACCTGATTCCTTCATCTGGACAAACAATCTCAGGGCCTTGTCCTCTTTCCTGCTTTGCCATACGCATCTATAATAGTCGTATATGTAATGGCATTTGCATTATACCCTTGTGGGTCATCGTGTCAATGAGAGCAGCCCTTCCTCAAGAAATCCTGCCCTCACATAAGCTGCCACAAGCTCATTATAAGTCACTGAATCTGGGGGCAGTTATTTTCCTCCATTTCATTCAAAACGCTCAAAGCCTCTGAATAAAGCCCAGCCTTCCCAAACACTTGGAGTAGAGAATTGTAAGTAACTGTTCCTGGCACATAACCCTCAGACTTTACATTGGCAAAAACTTTTTGGCCTCCTCTAACATCCCCTCTCTTCCACAAGCGGATATAACAGTGCTACAAGTGAACTCATCAAATTCAAGTCCTTTGCTTCTCATGTCATCCAAAAGGGTTAAAATTTTACCCCAAGACCGACCCATCTTCCCATAGACATCCAGCATCACATTGTAAGTAACCAAAGTCGGAGAGAGACCCATTTCATGCATGTGTTCAAACAAAGAAATCGCTCGTCCATAATTCTCAGCACGAGAATACGCGTGAAGAATAGTCGTGTACGCACGAACATCAAGGAAATACTCCTCAATAGGAATTGCATCAAACAGCTTCGCTGCAATTGAATGCTGAGACTCTCTCCCTAGAATTCTCACCATCAATTCAACAACTTGATTGTCTAGTTTACTACTCTGAGAGTTCAAGTTCAACACAACCCATTCAAACAGAGAAACAGCTCTTTCCCAATTACCCGAAATATCCAAACCCTTCAACAAACTGACCAAGTCGACTTCAATCAAATCAATCATGATAGAATCGAAGAAGGAATTCAAACCAGACACGGGCTGCTCTATAATCGAATCGAGCAAGAGCTCACAACCCCCAGGCAGAAAGTCAAATGCGCCATCAGCTGATTCTGCAACCTCCTCTCCGCCATTTTCAAGCAATGAAACTGAAACTGAATTGGGTTTCTGGAGATAGAACTTCTTTTTATCGGTTCGAGAAGTTAAACGAGTGCTGCGGGGTTGAGCTGATTTAATGAATTTGGGCTTGAAGGTGGCGTTGGGAGGGGACGAAGAGAGATGGAGAAGATGCTGTAAGAGGGAATCTAAGGGAAATGAAGGGGGAGAATGGGTTGAGGAGGGGGAGGTAGAGTAGCAAGGTTGAATTTTAGACGAACATTGGATTGAGGGGGTTTGTGGGTGGATTGGGGAAGGTGGGTCTGTTTGGGAAGAAAGTGCCTTCCATTGTGGAGGTAGAAAGATCAGAGAGATTCAACTTCAATGTGGACACTGGTTGCAGACGAGGGAGATGAAGAGAGCATTGTTCGGGTTTAGAGAGAGGCAGTGACAGGGAGGTGAGCGACGGGGGCAATCCAGGCCCGTTGTTTTAGAATGCCTTATAGGCGTTGAAGATGTTGCTAGCGCAGGGGAAAAATACGAACCAGACAAACAGTCCCTTAACATTCGTCCCGTGGGTGAACGTACCATGTTATCCTTATAAAATTTTGTGTAAATTACCTTATTTACGTCTTAAATTTGTTTAAATAATATTTATATTTATTTTTATTTTAAAAATACTCTTCTCTTTCAATTAAAATTGGCTAATAATTTTTGATAATATTAATTTAAAATATTAAAATTAATTTTATGTAATATATAATATAAAATATATTATATAAAAATGTTTTATAAAAATTTTTATCATATAAAATTAAATTATTCATTATAATCAAAAAAATATTAACAAAATTAATTCATTTGAAAAAAATTTAATTTTTAAATTTCAAATTTTTTTATTTTTATGAAAAGTTAATTTTTTAAAAAAAATGAAAAAACTTAACTTATTAAGAATTAGATTTTTTCATTTTATTAAAAAAAGGTTTTATATCTTTTTAAAATTAGAAATAGTAAATTTTGACTATTAAAAGTTAATGTCACACCCCAACTCTAACCTCAACTCTGACTCGTCAATCAAGGTATGATAGTAGGGTAGTGCCCAACACCTTTCTGTGCCTGGGACCCATAGAAGACTATTGAACTGTCACACCCCACCTCATAACTCGAGTAATGTGTCATAATGGAATAAGATTTAACAACTTCTGATACTTGGGATTTCCCGAAAATGCCAAACATTATTCAACTATCGTACTTGCTGAGCCAACTGTATAACTCACATCAAAAGAATTAAATAACACAACATAATTTAACATCACATAACAAGAAAACTAAGTTATTATCATAACTAAAACATAACTATCTTATGCAAGCCTCTTTTTCAAAACAAAATCTACATATAATATAATTATTTAACTTCCACTTCCCAAACAACAACCCAATTAGCTATTATCGACATGAGTAGGCCCAACCTCTTTATACTCAAAATGCTACTATGCTAGATGTACGTGATGTAGTTACAGGGTCTCTACTGTTAAAACTTAAAAAATAAATAAGTTATAAGACTTATATTTCAGTGAATGGTATTCCAACTAAATTCAGTAAAATAATAATATATTACATAATACTATAAATAAAAGTAGTTCATAAAGTTAGCATAACTAACATAGAATAATCCGTCGTGAGATAGAAATCTACTAATCATAATTTAAAAATAAAGTTAATTCACACCGTTGAACTTGCAGATCAAACTATAGCAAAAATATATAAAAGAGTTAAGGATGAAAGTAAAAATATAACGATTTTATAAATAAATGTGAACTTTGAGTGCACGTAGACATAAATCTAACATACGAAGAATTCGCTGGGTGCTACTAGTTATAAGACTCGTTTTATAGGACAACCACTTCATAGACGAACACACATAACTTGTTGGTGTTGTAAAGCCCAGTGGGCAAATGAATTATGTAGTACTACTACAACAACGTGACTACCCTGCGAATTATCTGGGTGAATTACAAACTTTATATATATATATATATATATAATATACAGTGTAAAAATGGAATTCTTGTTTCCATTCACTTAACAAAGTAATCATAGCATATAAATTAAAAAGCATTTCTGGAAAAGTAAAACATTTGATTTTAAAATAAAGCACTTATTTGTAAAACAAATTGTCAGTTTTGTTGTTCTAGGAAAATACTTAATTTAGGAGAAAAACTATTCACCTCTATTGATACTATGTGTGTTTAGACCCAGTCCTGTTGACCTCACTAATTGAATAGTATGTCTCTCTTAGAATAGAACCACATATATTATCAATGACATGTTAGGACCGTGTAGGAATGCATGAATATGCTAATGCATATATGAAATGTATTTATAGTTAAGCCGTTTTTTGACATTTCTACTTCGGGTCAAAAGTTCTACTATACATGCATTCCAAAAATCTCAAAATATTAATATACACTCATTATCGAGTTAGGTATACTAGAGTATGCTCATGTTCATAAAAGGGGTTATAGTTATTTTTTATGAAAATAATCTATAGGTGAGTCGTCGAATCTCTAGGTTGGGGTTTAAACAATTTTAACTGTCAGTTTGGCTTTATTTTTACTAAACTAACTTAATCACCTTTTTAGTAAAAAAAATTAATATAAATTAATAAAAAATAATATAAATTGATAGGAATTATTCCTTGATTTCTCATCATAAAACAATACTTAAACAAAAATCTAAACCGGTTAAATGAACCAAAAACTCAACTAGATTGAAAATACAAAAATTCCCTTAAGAACTCACCTGAAATTCAACCCTTGCCTAGCTCGGTTTCCGTCTCCTATTCTTCTTCTTGCTCTTTTTTTTTTTTTTTTTTTTGAGAAATGTCAACTTAAGCAAAAAGTAGACTAATGAAAAGCTTTTAATGGATGCCTCCCACTTGAGGCAGTGCACTAAAGCAGTGAAATAATTTTATTATTATTTTTGTTCAAGTAATTGTAAAATACCCTTCTTACCCTCAAAGATTTAGGGACTTTTAAAATTAAACTAAAGCTACTAATGGCCACACTAAACATTTTTATGTAAAATAAAACATTAAATACATGATAAGGGTTTTGGGTTTGAATGTTACATGAACACTGTAACTCTTGTCTCGTATAGCTTGAGCTACTCTAAAACAAAGTAAATGCCACCAACTAGATTAAACATAAACTTATCAAATAAACTAAATTACAAAAAAGTTTGATAACAAACTCAAGGATTAGTCCAACCTTTGTCTAATATACTCGAGACACTCTGATTTAGATGATGAAATGCTATGACACACTAACTAACTTGTTCTGCAACTACATAGTAAAAATGGGATGGGACTAAAATTCCAGTAAATGACATCCAAACTAAACTTAGTAGAAACACATAAATTTTCATACTATACATACCAATAAACATCCATGATTTGCATAAAATTTCTAAAACTATAAATTCACATAAAGTATCACTGAAATAGATGAACTTATTGTTTCCCAGCATCAAACTCATGGTAGGGTAATAAACTTAAAATCTCGTGAAGAATCATAAAAATAATCCATACAACACATATATACAAAACTCTGATCTCATGTGCACAGCATAAAAAAAATTATGTTAAAATATAAATAAATCTCTGACTTTCATAAAGGGAAAAACTTGTCAAGCGCTACTACACCATATAGTGTACACCATAGTTTACACCCATGATCAAACTAACACAATATGTGATGTCTGAGACCTTATTAGGTCAAATGTCTTGTAAAATTGCTACCATCCATGTGCTACCCAATGTCTCAAATCTAAAGTATCTCGGCACTAAAACATCATAAAAGACACATACTCGAAAGCATAACATGTACTAATATGTTTTCATTTTTCATATCAAAGTACACAAGTTTGAAAACAAGTCACATATGCATAAAAAAACATTTTTGTAAAAATCTAAGATTTCTTATTTTCTACTGAACTTCCTTCAACACGTCCAGTCTGAACCACTATTTTTCCTATAAAATTCATAACATGTACATATCTAAGTTTGTAACATGATAATTTATGTATGAAATTGTAATGACCCTAATTAGAATATTAGGGAAATATTGAATTAATTTGAGGATTAGGGGCCTAATTGTAGCAATTAAAAATTTTTAAGGGTCAAAATGAAATTTGAGAGGGGTTTAATTACAGTAATTTTAAGTTTAAGGCTTAAATCAAAATTCAGAGGTCAAATTGAAGAGATTAAAAGAAGCAAGGACTAAATTAGAAATAGTCAGGGATGAAATTGAAGATAATAAGAGTTATGGGGGTTGGATTGAGATCGGATTGACAGGTTCGGTCCAACAGTGGACTAAACTATCCAAGTCGTACCTCACATGATTTCATGGATATGACTCAACGGGATTTTGGTAGGTTTGTGTGCGATTAAGAGAGGCGAACCAAACTCCTTTTGACAATTTCAAAATCGAGTGAGGTTTGAGGGAGATCAAGCAGGTTTTTTGGTCAGCCAGGTTGTGTGAGGCTGAGTTGAAACTTCTGAAGATTTGAGTTGTTTAAGTTGGTTTTAATTCGATTAAAAGCCCCTTGAGGATTGCTTGATTCATCCTTGTAATTTAAACTTTTGATTGCTCCAGGTATAAACTCAAATCATGTTATTTTTCAAGTTCTGTGCTCCGAGTTGTGTTGCAGACCTAGAGTGATTTCAGGTTTTTTCTTCTAGGTGAGGAAAAAGGGACTCGGACAGATCCGGCTCTCATGTTGGGCTAGTCTAGGCTGTTGGGCCTGAACTCGGCCTAGTTAGGCTGCAGCTAGCCTAGAGAAGGTGACTGGGTTGAGTTGACTCAACGAGTCAATCGGCACAGTGATGAAAATTCCAGAGTTACCCATTGGGTTGACTCAGTTTGGAATCGGGATAAGCTATCCCAAGAGTTGATCAAACACAAGAATGGGAATGGGGAATTAGATAATCATGAATTAAATAATTTAATATTAACTAGGGTTTCAGTTTATAGTAGTTTTGGTTCAAATATCGGTTCACCAGTTCTTAGCCTGGTTCTTTGGAATGTTAGACTAGTCTAAGTAGGTAAGGTTGATTCACATCTCAGGGTGATTTTGGTTATTAGAAAACCGGTTGGTTTAGTGGGAAAATTGGGCTGGTTCAATGCATAAGTTTATAAATTAAGTTTTCGCTCGTTTCAAGGCCAGCCAGGGGGTTTCTGGCTAGGTCAGATCGGTTCTTAGGGTTTTGGGGCTGGCTAGATCCGATTTTCAAGGTTTTATGATCGGTTCAATTCAGTTTAAGGTATTTCAGGCTAGCTTTGGCTAGTTCAAGAGTTTTAGAGGTTGGTTCACTTGGTTCGAGAGGTTTTTAAGGATTTTGATGAGTGTTGGTAAGTTGTATGGGTCTCAGGTGATGAGTGGTGAGCCTTGAGATGCATGCTAGGTTTTCTGGAGTGGGATTCGAGTCTAGTTTTATGTTGTCAAGCCGTTTTTGTGCCAGTTTTGTTGTTAGTGGTGATTTTGTATGGTTTTGATTATAGATACATTGGTGGAGGCGCACTCGGACCAGTGAGTTGGGTCAGGGTGACAGGGATTTCTTTCTTGACTCAGCTTTAGTATTGTGAGTGATGATACCCTCTCTATGCATGCATTTTTTTATTATGGTTTTCTGACATGATTGATTATATGTTTGTAAACTGCATTTTGGTATATGTTACTTCTGGGATATGTATTATGTGTTTTTATAATGTTATGAGCTATATTAATTTGCTGTTATTAGTTTTTGCGATATGGTATGTATGTATATGTATATCTGTTTGATTTGACATGTGGGGAGTTGGGTTATGTGCTGAGATTGTGGGGCTCCAGTCGTGAGATAGAAGATACCTCTGACTAGAGCGTGATCTTTGACTATAATGAGCCCGATCGTGAGACAGAAGATTTCTCCGATTGGGAGATGACCATCTAATGTGATTGTGGTTGTGTTACTCAGGTTATGAGATGGAGAATGTCCTCTGACCAAGAGCATCATGTGATTGTGATTGTTGCACTCCACATATATATGTTTCGAACTTGTGATGTGATACATATCCCATCATACATAGTTTAGGTATCATCTGTACTTACTGAGTTTTGCGACTCACATTTTATTATCCATCCATATCGACTTGGTTGTTTATATTCCCAATAGCTATGTCAAAATAGAGTATTCGCAAGTCAATGATGTACGGGCATGTTCCTTTGATCTCTTATTTGTACTATAGTGCTTCTTTATTACTTGGACAGGATTCTGGTTTTATACTTAGGTAGTATGAAATATTATGTGATTTGATTGGTTTTGAGCATGTTATGTTGTTGTGAGGCTGACTAGGGTCGGGACCTAGTGCCGGTTACGGGCCCAGATTTAGGTCGTGACAGAGATGCACGTGAATGATAAGACTCTAAGTCATTAAAAATTTAATCAACATAGATCTAACATAAATCATTTTCATATAAAAAATAGATTGAACTAGGCTAAATTAGCCTTGAACCAGCCTTAATTACCTTTGGACTGGCGTGAATAAGCCTTAATTCCCTTTGAACCAGCCTGAATCGGCCTTGGAATCCACTGTATTGCCCTGACCAGCCTAAACTAATCCTAAAACCCACTGAGCCGGCTTGAACTGGTCAAAACCCACTGAACCGACCTAAACAGGATCCAAAACCCTCTAAAACGGGCCTAAACCGCCCTTAAACCCTCTAAACTAGCCTGGAATTACTCTAAATTGGATTGACCGGACAACAAACAAACAACTTCTAAACTAGACTGGATTGGACCCAAACCATATAGAACCACATTGAATTGGCCAAACACGATTCAGCCAAGCTCAGCCAATCTGGCTAGACTAGTGTCACAACCTAAACTCGGGCTTGTAACCCGGATTAGGGTCTACCCACCCTAGTAAGCCTCACAACCAACATACTAATACTGTACCAACACATCAAAATACAAAAAGCATATCCACTCTCTCATGCAACTAGAACCTTTTTGAGAAAAGTAAAAGAGCAGTCAAAAAGGAAACATGCCCATACATTTGTTAAGTCGGTAGGAATCGGCTCTGATGTCAAACTCTAATTGGAAACTGGAAAGTCAACCCAGCCTGGAAAGATATAAAAGGGTGAGTTGCTAAACTCAGTGGGTGACAGATGAAACTTATTCTAGCCATGTTAAGAAATGCACTGTAATGTTTACCAAAACATACATATACATACACGGTGAGCAATACAAGTATATCAAAACATATATGTAGGAGTTTCATCATATACAGTCATCATATACCACGGCAAAACGTATCATACCTGAGGCACCACAACCTCACACGGACTTAGGACACTCACCATTAGACGCTACGGATTATCGTCCTCCACTCGAGCCCTTGACGTCCCAATCTCATCATGACAATACGCATCATGTCTGAGGCACCACAGTCTCATATCAAACTCAAGGTACTGACCACTAGACTCTACAAAATCACTGTCCCCTAGTGCAAGCTCTTGACGTCCCCATCTTATCACACGATACAATTTCCTACATATTTAGAGAAAATATTTCACATATACTCATATACAGTTCATATATCAACATATCGATGTTAAAACATGTAATATCAAATGCTCACTGACATTTCAAAATACATTAATACATATCTTAGAGATTTCGCATATAATCAAAATACTGTATGCATCAAAACCATTATCCATGTTATAAATCACAGTTAGAGAACACATGATGAAAATGGTATCATCACTCACAAAATAAGGCTGAATCAAAAACTTAAGTTGCCCATCATGACTTAACAATTACCCACATCTCTACCAGTGTACCTACAACCATAACAACACACAATAAAAATCACAACTCAAACTGACAAAAGAAAGGACTTGGTTGCCCAAAAATGGGCTTAAAACCAACTCTAGAAGCTATACACACATCCTAAGGCTCATTTTCCAACACCTGAAACCCACACAACTCAACAAAACACATCTATTTTTCTTAAAAACCCTTAAACTATGATGAACCAATCTCCAAAACCCTTGAACCAACTTGAACTGGCCTTAACCTTCCTTAAAACGGCTTAAACCAGCCATGAACACCTTAGAACCGAACTGAACCAACCTCAAATACCCTAGAACTTGACTGAACCAGTCTCAAATACCTAAGAATTGGACTAAACTAGCCTTAAAACCCTTAAACCAAGCCAATTGCACACAAAACACATCTTAAATAGTACTGAATCAGCCAATTTGCTAATGAACTAGACCTCCCAGGGGTGTGAACCAATCTTATCTTCCCAGAATTAGTCCAAGTTCCCACTAAAACCAACACTTGAGCCGTTTCTGCCCTTAATCAGGAACCTGAATACCTTATCCCAACTATAGTTTATTCCATTCCAATTTCATTATATTCTGCCCCTGGGATAGCATATCCTAGAATCAATCTGTTGAGTTAACTTGCTACGTCAACTCATTGATTCTAGCCACTAAATTGAGTCAACTCACCAAGTTGACTTGCCCAAAACTTAACCCAACAACTCACCTTGGGCCGGCCCAAATCCACTAACTTGGCCAAACCGGTTGAGCATAGCCCAACTGGCCAACCGAGCCCATTTGGCCCAACCTAGGCCCAACCCAACCCACCCCAGATGAGTCGACTTAGTGCCCAAGTCAACTTAGCTAGATCAACCGAGCACGAACCCGAATACCATCCAGGTCTGTCTTCCTCACCTGAAAACTTGACTTCCCAACCCAATTCTCAACCCGATTCTGCAACACGTACTTGATTGAACAAAAACCAAAAATTTCATAACTTAAGGCATACTTTGATCGATTGAAGGCTAGGGTTATAGATCTAAGCTAGGCGAGCCACTCTATGGCCTTTAATCAAACAAAATTGATCAAAATTGCCTCAAATCACAAAAAATCAATCTCAGTCGTCTGTGAACCTGTCGGTCAAACCAACTCAAATTCCTCTCAAACTTGCAATTAGTTGGGGAAATGTTCAATAGCTTGTGTCGCACACTAATACCAAGTTTTCAAGCCTAAATCGGCTACCATCATCGTGGTATAGGCATCTTATTGTTCAATCCACCGTTGGACTGAACTTACAAGATTTGTTCTCAATACAGTCTTTCAACTTTGATTTCTTTTAATTTTATCCCTCTATATTTCAGATTCAGTCCTTGCCTCTTTGTTTCCTTCAATTTGATCCTTGACACTTTCAATTTTACCCCAAATTTCCTGATTTCTCAAATCAGCCCCTAGTATTATAATTTTCTGCAATTTCACCCTTCCAAAATTATGTTTTGACCCCAACTTCTTTAATTTAGGCAATTAAGTCCCTAAGCTTAATTAATAACCAAAAATCAAAAATTGTTAAACAATTTGGGTCATTACATTCTTCTCCCTTACAAAAATTCAATCCCCAAATTTTAAGACAATAGAATATATCACGTACTGAAATAAGTGAGGGTATCCATTGCGCATAATCTCTTTTGACTCCCAGGTGACCTCCTCTGAGGTTTGACTTTTCCACAGTACTTTCACCAATGACATTTTCTTCGAGCAGAGTCGCTTCACCTATCTATCCAATATAGCCACTAGCTCCTTCTTGTACAATAAATCCTAATCTAGCTGGACATCCTGCTATACAATCATGTGTGATAGGTTAGGCACGTACTTCCTCAGCATGTAAACATGAAATATAGGAAGTACCATCAACAAATCCAGAAGGTGAGTCAAATGATAGGCCACAATACTCACTCGCTCCAATATCTCATAGGAGCCAATGTAATAGGGATTGAGCTTACCCTTCTTACTGAATCTGACCATACCCTTCATCAGAGAGACCTTCAAAAATACATGATCCCCAACATCAAATTCTAATGGACGATGTCGATGGTCCACGTACGCCTTTTGTCTACTTTACATTGCAAACAATCTATCTCTAATTAATCGAACCTTATCCACGCATCCCAAACCAAATTTGATCCCAAAAGACTCAACTTCCTAGCCTCAAACCAACCTAGTAGAGATCTGTATCACTTGCCATACAAGACCTCGAATGGGGCCATTTGAATGTTGGACCAATAACTGTTGTTATATGAAAACTCTATCAACAATAGATACTGACTCCAACTGCCTCCAAAATTTAAAACACAAGCTTGTAGCATATTCTCCAATTATTGAATAGTTCTCTTTGACTGCCTATCAATTTATGGATGAAATGCTATACTAAAATCCAACCGAGTCCCAAGAGACTCCTAGAACGCCCTCCAAAATCGGGATGTAAACTAGGATCCTTTATTGGAGATGATAGATAGAGGCATTCTATGCAGTCTCACTATCTCATCTAAGGACAACTAGGCATACCAAGATACACTGTAACTTATCTTCACCAAAAGAAATTGCGCGGTCTTGATCAGTCGATCTATAATAACCTATATGGAGTCATAACCCCCAAAGGTATGGGCAGTCCTGTCGCAAAGTCCATGGCAATACCCTCCCATTTCCATTCAAGTATCTCAATCTACTGATGTAACACTGCTGGTCTCTGGTGCTCAACCTTCACTTACTAACAGGTCAAGCATGTAGATACGAAGATGGCTACATCTCTATTCATCCTTTCTCACCAATAAAATTGTCTCAAGTCCTTATACATCTTGCTGTCACTAAGGTGGATACTGTATCTAAAACTGTGCACCTCTGCCACTATTGTCTGCCTCAAATCACTTACATCAAGCACACACAATTGGCCCCCACATTGTAGTATTTCCTTCAAATCAACTTGGAGCTCGATGTTCTTACCTGCCTAAACTTCCTCTCTCAACTTAAACAATTTGGTATCCCTCTCTTGATCCTCCTTAATTCTGTCTATCAAGGATATTGTTGTAAATGCAAACTGTGCTAGTAACTGCTCGGTAACCTCCACCTCTAGCTATACTCTGTTACTCTACAAACTGTGTAATGCCGCTATCAAGGGTCGCCTCATTGGAGCAACATGAGCTAAGCTTTCCATAGATTTTTACTCAAAACATCGGTGACCATGTTCGTTTTCCCTAAGTGGTACAAAATGGTATAGTTATAGTCCTTAAAAAACTCTATTTACCTCTGCTGCCTGAGATTCAAATTCTTCTACTCGAATATATAATTTAAATTCTAATAATCTGTATAAATCTCACATGGCTCACCATACAAATAATGCCTCCATACTTTTATTGCAAATATCATCGCTGCAAGCTCCAAGTCATTGATAGAATAATTCAACTCATACCTCTTAAGCTGCCTAGAAGCATAAGCTATCACACATTTGTGCTACATCAATACACATCTCAATCTTTCCTAGGAGACATCACAATAGACTAAAAATCTGCCCGACCTAGTGGGTAAAGCTAACAAGAGTACCGAGGTTAAACAGTCTTTAAGCTTTTGGAAGCTCTCATTGCATGCATTAGACCACTGAAACTTAACCCCTTTCTAGGTTAATCTGATCAACGACACGACTATCTTAGAGAAATCCTGCACAAAACGTCGACATTGGCCGACTAAACCTAGGAAATTACGAATCTTCATGATAGAAGAAGGCCTCGGCCATTGCTGTACAACTTCAATCTTATAAGAGTCAACTATGATCCCATCTCTAAATACTACATGCCCTAGAAAAGCCATATTGTCACGCGAGAAGTCACACTTCAGAACTTAGGCTATAGCTAATGATCCCTCAACATTCGCAAGACCTCCCGCAAGTGCATCTCATGCTCCTCCTCACTTTTCAAGTGTATAAAAATATCATCGATAAAGATTATCACAAACTTATCCAGGAAGGCCCGAAACACCTGATTCATCAAATCTATATATGTAGAGGGGGCCTTTGTCAAACCAAATGACATCATTAAGAACTCATAATACCCATTCCAGGTCTTGAAAGTCATCTTAGGAATATCTTCCTGTCTGATCTTCAACTGATAATAGCCAGATCAAAGATCTATCTTAGAAAAATGACTAGTTTCACACATTGATCAAACAAGTTGTCAATCCTGGGCAACGGGTATCTATTACGTATCATCACCTTGTTAAGCTATTGTAGTCTATACAAGGTCTCAAGGACCCATCCTTCTTCTTAACAAATAATACGGGCGCACCATAAGGAGTAATACTAGGTCTGATAAAACCTTTATCTCATCAACAAATCTTGTAGTTGCTCCTTAAACTTCCTAAGCTCTACTAGGGCCATACGATAAGGGGGAATGGAAATAAGCTAAGTGCCCGATAACAAATCAATACCAAACTCTATCTCCCTGTCAGGAAGAAGGCCTAGTAACTCTTCAAAGAACACATCCGAAAACTCGCTAAGAAGTGGCACCTACTCTAACTGTGGCTCCTCACCTATGTGTCCGCAACAATAATCGGAATCCTTGACACTGACTAAGAAGCCGCTAAGCCCTCATGAAAAAGATAATAGGAGCTTGAGTCAAAGAATAGTTATCTTGATAAACATACAGTGCCTCACTCGGTGACTCAAAACTCACTGTCTTCGAATGACAGTTTAGGATGGCATAAGACGAAGCCAACCAATCCATACCTAGAATTACATCGAACTTCAACATAGCCAAAAAAAATAAAGCTCGCCATGGAGTCCTTACTAGCATTCAACGCCTAAGCGTCCTATCAGGTTGACTTATACACTCGTGCCTAGCTTTTGCATTAACCTTTGCCTCCATTCCCCCAACCCCAAGAGCCAAACAACTCTACACCTATCTATCCCCTAGTCTGTGATGTAATACTTGCTGCTAGAATAGCCTCGAAGGAATACAGTTAATCCCTAGCCAGATGTCCTTGTTGATTGCACTAATAATAATTCCCTGTCACCCGAGTTGTCTCCTTAGGACAATCTCTAGCCACGTAGCCCTGCAAGCCACATCAATAACAAGTATCTATAGCTCGAGTAGTCTCTTGAAAAAATGTGCAGTCCTTGGCCATGTGGCCCTGCTGACCACATTTAAAACATGCCCTTGTCACTCAGGGCAGTATCCTATGTGCACTCAACCACACCTAGAACAGCTCAACACAAATGAAGTACAACTATCATATGCGGCTACAATAGCCATCGACTACCTGCTGGAAGAACTCCTATGCTGAAGCATCAATGGTCGTGAGACGAAGATCCCTTTTTCGAACTAAAGCTGCCATTACATGAACCCTATATTTTCACCCTCTTCTCAACACCCTCAAAAACCTGCTCAAACACCCCTGAATCCTATAAAGTACAAGCACTCTTAACTACATGGGCATAACTCACTATCCCCGTCTATGAACCCAAAGCCCAAATAGGAGACTAGATAATTCCATGATGAACCTCGTAGCCCGTGTGATGTCATCAGTGATGTGATCGGTGGCATATCGGGATAATCGAATGAACTACTCCTCATACTCAAACATTGTCATGCCAGGCCCTTTTACTAATCTCTCAAACTTGGCAATCAGCTTCACCTACCTACTAGTAGGCAAAAACCTCTGTAAGAACTCAGTACAAAACTCCTTCCATATCAAAGGAGCTATACTTATCGATCTAGTAATCAGCGATCGATTGTACTAGGCTCGGGCCACCTCCTAAACCTGAAGGCTATCAACTCTCTGCCCACCTGGTATTTGAACACTATAAGATCTGAAACATATTCTCTAGCGTGTCTACAAACTCATGTGGATCTTCCGTTGTAATCAAACTAGAGAAGGTGGGAGGATCCATCCTCGTAAAGTCCCAGAAATATCTATCAAAACCTGATTGCTGCTGAACAGGGGCTAATACCACTAGAACTGTAATGCTGCCTATCGGCACACTAGTTGGGGCCAATGGCTTTAGTATTGCCCCTATGGGAACAGTAGTAGAAACCCATCTATACACTAACCGAAGCCAACTACCTACTCACACTGGCTCCGCCCCCAACAAACGTTGCTATAACTTTCTGGAGTCCTTGAATGCCCTCTAGAGTGCCTGTCAACACATTGGCAATATAGCCAAATCCTAACCTACCACCAGCCCACGAATAGGTGTCACCATCCTCCATCGTCCTCTAGCATACCCTTTCCCTCTAAACGGAAGACGGGGGCTGATACACTTGCAGTAGGCGTGGTGTGCATATCACTAAGATGGTCCATCTATACACAAAATAACAAGTATTAGAATAACACCAAAACAATCAGGTACAAAAGAATTTAGATGCCGACACTAAGTACACCCTTAGAGGTTTTCAATAGTACTTATGTTATGAAAGTGGGGCACTCACCCCCATAATAAAAACACTGTTAAAGAACATTGCTTCTTTACCCTCAGAAAACTTATAACTCTAATACTAACTTTGTCATGACATAAACTTCAGCCCGTGACTGGCACTAGAGTCTACCCATCCTAGTAAGTCTCACAACCAACATACCAATACTGTACCAACACATAAAAATACAGAATATATATCCACTCTCTCATACAACCAAAATCCTATTTGAAAAAAGCAAAGGAGCAGTTTAGAGTACAAAATGATAACAAAAAGGAAACATACTCATACATTGGTCAAGTCAATAGGAATCGGCTCTAATGTCAAACTCTAACTAGAAACTAAAAAAATCAACCTGATTTGAAAAGATATAAAAGGGTGAGTCGCTAAACTTAGTGAGTGACAGATGATACCTGCTCTAGCCATGCTAGGATATGCATCACAACATATACCAAAACATACATATACATACACAGTGAGCAATACAAGTACATTAAAACATATATGTGAGAGTATTATCATATGTAGTCATTACATCTCACGGCAGAGCATTTCATGCCAAGACACCACAGTCTTACACCAAACTCAGGGCATTCACCCTTGGACGTTACAAATTACCATCCTCCAATTGAGCTCCTAACATCCCAATCTCATCATGATAGTGTACATCATGTCTGAGGTACCACAGCCATCATCCCGAACCTTGGGCACTCGTCACTAGACATTACAGATCACTGTCCTCTAGTGCAAGCTCCTAATGTCCCCATCTCGTCACACGATACAACTTCCCATATATTTACATAAAACATTTCATATATACTCATATACAGTTTATATATCAACATATCAATGTTAAAACATCTAATATCAAATGTTCACTGACATTTCAAAACATATTAATACATATCCCAGAGATTTTGCATATAATCAAAATATCGTATGCATCAGAGCTATTATCCATGTCATAAATCATAGTTAGAAAATACATGTATAGACAGGGTATCATCACTCACAAAATAAGGCCAAATGAGAAACCTGAGTCACTCGCCATGACTCAACGGTTACCTTGTGTCTTTGTCGATATATCTACAATCACAACAGCACACAATCAAAATCACAACTCAAACTGACACAAGAAAGGACTTGGCCACCCAAAATCAGCTCAAACCCACTTTGAAACCTATACATGCATCCCAAGGTTCATTTCGCAACACCCGAAACCCACTGACTCAAGAATACACATCTATTTTCCTTAAAAACCCTTAAACCATGATGAACTGGTATCTAAAACCCTTGAACCAGTTTGAACCAGCCTTAACTCTCTTAAATTGGCTTGAACTGGCCATGAACACCTTAGAATTGAATTGAACCAGCCTCAACTACCCTAGAACCGAATTGAACCGGCCTTAAATACCCAACAACCAGACTGAATCGACCTAAAAACTCTTAAACCAAGCCAATTGCACACAAAACTAGTTTAAATAATACTGAACTGACCAATTTTCTAATGAGCTAGACTTCCAAGGGTGTGAAACCGTCTTACCTTCTTGAACCGGTTCAAGTTCCCACTAAACCGGCCCATTTTCCACTACACCGGCCCCTGAACTATTTCTACCCTTAATCAAGAACCCTAGATATCTTATCCCAGCCCTGGTTATTATATTCTGCCCTGGGATAGCATATCCTAGAATCAATCTACCGAGTTGATTTCAGAGTCAATTCACTGATTCTGGCCACTGGGCTAAGTCAACTCATTAAGTTAACTTGCCCAAAACTTGGCCCAACCACTCACCTTGAACCGGCCCAACTACCCCCACCCCAAGCCTAGCCCAATTGGGCCAGCCTAGCCCATTCGGCCCAACCCAACCTAACACAACTGAGTCGACTCGTTGAGCTGAGTCAACTTGATCAAGTCAACTTAGCACAGACTCGGATACTATTTGAGTCTATCTTCCTCACCTAGAAACCTGACTCCCTAACCCGATTCTCAACTTAGGTCTGCAACACGTACCTAACTCAACAAAAACCAAAAATTCAAAGTTTAAGGGCATACCTTGATCGATTGAAGGCTAAGTGTTGTAGATTTAAGCTAGGTGAGCCACTCTATGGCCTTTAATCAAAACAAAATTGATCAAAACTACCTCAAATCAAATAAAACCAATCTCTGTCATCGGTGAGCACGTCAGTTGAGCCAGCTCAAATTCTTTTAAAAATTTTCTCTCAAACTTGAAATTGGTTGAGGGGAAATGTTCAATAACTTGTGTCGCACACCAATACCAAGTTTTCAAGCCAAAATTGACCACCATCATCATGGTATAGGCATCCCACTATTCGGTCCATTGTTGGACCGAACTTGTAGGATTTGCTCTCAACCAGTTCCTCAACTTTAATTTCTTTCAATTTCATCCCTCCACATTTTAGATTCAATACCTACGTCTTTTATTTCCTTTAATTTAATCTCCAACACTTTCAATTTTACCCCAAATTTCTTGATTTCTCAAATCAGCCCCTCTAGTATTATAATTTATGCAATTTCACCCTTCCAAAAATAATGATTTGACCCCAACTTCTTTGAATTAGAGCAATTAAGACCCTAAAATTAATTAATAACCAAAATAAAATTTTTTAAAATAATTTGGGTCATTACAACCGACTTAGACCTGAATCCATTTACCTCTTTCCTTCCTCACCCCCCAAAACCCAAAAAGTGACTCGATTCTTTATAAGTTAAACTCAAACACACCGAAAGCTTTAAATCAAAAAATAAACAACTTACTTTGTTATTTCTATCAATCGATGACCACGAACTATAAAACCGAAGCCGACGAGATGATTTCTCAACTTGATTGAAGAATTTGTTGGACAAAATTACTTAATTTTTGGCAATACCATTTTAGCCTCAAGGTTTCATATTTATTTTGATAATGACAAAACAAATTAAAATTATTATGTATATTTATATAATGAATAATATGGACAATTTATAATATTAAGATTATTGTTTAACTACATGCATTACATGTACTAAATTATGAAGTTGTCAAATTAGACATGTGTGTAGTAAATTAATTATATCTTACTATAGAAAAGTCAAAAAAATTATAAAGTCAATTTTATATGAAACTACACTCAAATATCTTTATTTTGATATATAATTCATCATATATATTCTTTTGTATTAAAGCAGTTTATTATATCAATCTCATATATTATTTTTTGAAAAAGTCATTCTTGAAATCTGCACGATATTTGTTTTAATTAGTAAAATATAATTTATAATATAAATAAAATTCTGAATAATTTTATTTGTAAAGTAGACGTGTTGAGCTTTAAATTCATATATTATTTGCACGTTTTACACTTATAGTTTGATAGATATAATTTTTCAAAGTGGGCCATTTTGCTGAGTTGTACTGTCAGCAGACAAAATGAGTATACTATAGTATTTTTATAATATCTCAAAATATAAAAGTCAAATTCACACACGAATCCAAATTTGAATGAAAGTAGACGTTAAAAGCTTTTCAAATATATATAATTTGTTATTTTTAAATACAAATTAAAATTTCTAGGCAATTTTGAACTTGGCCAACAACTTTTGACAAAAGCAATTTTACAGTCTGGCATGTCGTTGAAGATTTGATGATTTCTCTCAAATGGTGCACGATAATTGAATGATTCTTTTTGCATTTGAAAATAGACTCAATGAGGAGTATTCAAGAATATTTTAAGATTTTTTGAACGCTCGGAGCCATTTTATTTGAATTTTTGAATCGAGCCAGTGTGCAGTTACTATTGATAAATGATTTTGTCTTCCACAAAGGCCAACGTCTCCTCGGTTTTTTTGCCTATAAAAGGAGCATGGATTGAAGGGAGAAGAACACAACAACAAGCTCTCAAAGCCTCTTCAATCTCTCTCTAATTCTTTTGCTATATTGTTTATTACTAGATCAAAGAGTGCATAGAGGAAATTGTTTTATTCATGAGAGTGCCTCTTTGAAGTGAGATCATTTTGTACATGAGTGGTAGCTAATCCTACTTAAGAAGAATTGCTACATTTCTACTTCATCTTCATTTCTACTGTATTGGTGTTTGAAGCTCACCAAATCAAAGGCTTTGTAATCGGGATTTCTTGCCTCCGCCAAGTGCAAGGGACTTTGTTTGTATTCGGGATTTCTTGCCTCCGTCAAGTGCAAGAGACTTAGTGGAACCTCGGCTAATTGGAGCTCGAGGAGTGGACGTAGACTTGGGTAGCAAGTCGAACCACTATAAAAGAGTTTGCATCTCTTATCCCTACTCTCTTAACTTTACTTGAAATGTTTTATATTTATTATTGGGTGAATTGTATTAGTTTATTTGATTCACTATTTTTATTGTTTTTAATTTTTTTTACACACTTAGCTTCCGCGATAAAAACCCAATTCACCCCCCTCTTGGGTTGCCTTTTGGGACAACAATTGGTATCAGAGCAAGGCTTTATATATTGGCCTTAAAAAGTCTTTAGAGAAAGATCATACATATGGCAACTATTGGTACACATGGAGTTATGGAAGGTCAATCAATTACTAGACCACCTTTCTTTAATGGTAGTGATTATGGTTATTGAAAAATTAGAATGACCATTTATCTTCAACAAATGGATTATGAGATTTGGAATATTATTGAAGAAGGATATAAATCTCCATGATAGTTAAGGAGAATGAACTTATTGTTAAAGAGAAGAAAGATTGGGATGAAAATGATAAAAGAAATTTTACAACTAATGCAAAAGCAATGAATACATTATTTTGTGCTCTAGATAGAAATGAATTTAATAGAGTGTCCTATATGTAAAACGGCACAAAATATTCGGAGAACTCTTGAAATAACACATGAAGGTACAAGTAGAGTTAAGGACACAAAACTCAATATGCTTAAACATGAGTATGAACTCTTTATGATGAAACCAAGTGAATTTATTAAAGAAATGTATACTCGTTTTACGGATATTATTAATGGTATGATTTCTCTTGGTGAAAGTTTTAATGATGAAATTCTTGTAAAGAAAATTCTTAGGATTCTACCAAAGAGTTGGGCTCCAAAGGTGACCGCCATACAAGAAGCGAAAGATCTCTCCAAGATTTCTATTGAAGAGCTTCTAAGGTCACTAATGACCTATGAAATGACTCAAAGAAATGAAGAGGATGAAGAGCCAAAAAGAGGAAGGAGTATTGCTCTAAAGTCTACTATGAAAGAAAACTCCAATGATAGTGAAGTAGAAAGTGATGATGAAATTGCATATAATGCAAAAAGAGTCACTAAACTACTCAAAAAGAAGAAATTTGAAAGGAGACAAAGGAGAGGTGATCAAAAGAAAATTTTTTCCAAGAAAGATATTGTATGCTATGAATGCAAGAAACGTGGGCACATAAAACCGGATTGTCCACTTCTAAAGAAAAAAAAGAAGAAGGAAAAAGAAGCCATGAAAGCCACCACTTGGGATCTAAGTGATGAAAGTGATTCGGTGGATGAATCAAGTGAAGTGAAATTGCTAACTTATGTCTCATGGCTACTAGAGAAAGTGATAATGAGGTAAGTTCATCTTCTTCTACTTCTAGCACTTCAAATTTATCTTATGATGAGCTATTGCATGCATGTGATGAACTACAAAATAAATTAGCAAATCTTGGAAAGAAATATAAAGATTTGAAAAAGAAGTTTTCAAATATTTCTAATGAAAATGCTAGTTTGAAAAATGAAAATAATAATTTGAAAACTCAACTTACTTCTATATTTAAGAATGAAACAAATGATATATTGAGAAAAAAAGTTGAAGAGCTTACAAATGCTTTATCTAAATCTACTCAAGGAAAGGAAAATTTAGATAAATTACTTGCTACTCAAAGATATGGTTTTAATAAAACCGGATTAGGTTACAAGGTTTGTCAAGGACAAAAGTTTTATAAAAATTATTTTGTAAAAAGTTCTCATCAAAGTAGTCCATTTATTACATGTTATTATTGTGGTGGAAAGGGACATTATGCATGTGATTGTTCATTAAAAAGAAAATTGTTTGTTGAGCCTAAAAAATATTTTAGTTCCAAATGATTATAAATGGAAAGGAAAATGTAACATTGCATCTATTTTGGGTTCCTAAGGGAACATATGCTAACATTGTTGGACCCAAGAAAGTTTGGGTACCAAAAATCAAAACCTAATTTATTTTTGTAGGAGATTTGTATGAAAAGCACCACAAGAAAGAATAAGTGATTTTTGGATAGTGGATGCTCAAGACATATGACAGGAGATTACACAAAGTTTAATTCTATTTCAAAAATAGATGGAGGGTATGTGACTTTGGAGACAATGCAAAAGGCAAGATTATTGGCATTGGAGAAATTGGTAACCCTAACTCCCTCATTATTGATAATGTTTTGTTTGTTGATGGTTTAAAACATAATTAACTTAGTATTAGTCAATTATGTGATAAAGGTTATAAAATTATTTTTCAAGATAACGCATGCAAGGTTTTTAATAAGAATAATACCTTAGTATTTGTTGCCTAAAGAGATAAAAATGTATATACTATTGATTTTGATAATTTGATTGAACAAAATGTGAAATGTTTGAGTGCTTTACATAATGAATCTTGGTTATGGCATAGAAGGTTAGGTCATTGTAGTATGGATATAATTTCTAAACTTTCAAGAAAACAACTACTCATTGACTTACCTAAACTCAAATTTGATAAAGATAAAATTTTGTACTCCTTGTCAATTGGGAAAACAAAGAAAAACTTCTTTTAAATCTATAAATATAGTTTCTACATCTAGGCATTTACAACTCTTGCATTTAGATTTATTTGGACCTTCTCAAATTGCTAGTCTTGGTCGAAAACTTTATACTTTTGTAATTGTTGATGATTTTTCAAAATTTACTTGGGTATTATTTTTGACTCACAAGAATGAAGCATGTTCTCAATTTTTAAAATTTTGTAAAAGAGTTTAAAATGAGAAAGGTTATATGATTTCAAAAATTAGGAGTGATCATGGTGGGAAATTTGAAATAATGAATTTGAAAATCTTTGTAATACATATGGATATGAGTATAAATTTTTCTACACCAAGAACCCCACAACAAAATGGAGTTGTTGAAAGCAAAAATAGAAACAACAAGAAATGGCTCGAACTATGCTTAATGAATACAAGCTACCTAAATATTTTTTAGGCTGAAGCGGTTAATACGGCTTGTTATATTTTCAATCGAGTTCTTATTAGACCAATTCTTAAGAAAACTCTTTTGAACTTTGGTTTGATAGAAAACCTAATAGATTGGTTATTTTAAAGTATTTGGATGTAAATGTTTTATTTTAAACACTAAAGATAATCTTGCAAATTTGATGCAAAATCGGATGAAGGTATATTTTTAGGTTATTCAATTACTAGTAAGGCTTATAGAGTTTTTAATAAAAGAACTAATGTAGTTGAAGAATCAATTCATGTTACATTTGATGAAATTGATCCATTTTTGCAAAATGTTATATATCATGATGTTGATGATGATTTAGTTAATTTAAATATTAATGATAAAGAAAAAGAAATTGAAAATCCCCCTAGTATAGAAAATTTCGATGAAACTCCACATAGTTTTGTCAAAAACTGAAAGTATAAATCTAGTCACCCTAAGGAACAAATTATTGGTGATCCTAGTGATTATAGAAGACTAGAAATCAATTGAAAAATATTTGTGAACATTTGTCTTTTATTTCTCAAATTGAGTCCAAAACTATTAATGATGATGCAATTAATGATAAAATTGGGTTCTAGCTATGCAAGAAGAATTAAATCAATTTGAAAGAAATAAAGTTTGGGAATTATGTGCCTAGACCTAGTGATCACACGGTTATTGGAACCAAATGGGTGTTTTAGAAATAAACTTGATAAATCCGGTAATATAATTAGAAATAAGGCAAGACTTGTAGCTCAATGTTTCAATCAAGAAGAAGGAATAGATTATGGAGAGACTTTTGCTCCCGTAGCTAGGCTTGAAGCTATTAGAATATTACTTGCATTTGCATCTCATATGAATTTCAAACTATTTCAAATGGATGTTAAAAGTGCCTTTCTAAATGGTTTTATTGTTGAAGAGGTTATGTTGAACAACCACCAAGTTTTGAAATGAGAAAAATGTTGATCATGTTTACAAACTTTCAAAAGCTTTATATGTTTGAAACAAGCTCCTAGATCATGGTATGAAAGGCTTTCAAAATTTTTATTAGAAAATGGATTTTCAATGGGAAAAGTGGATAATACTCTTTTCATAAGAAAAGAAAATGATGATTTACTTATTGTTCAAATTTATGTAGATGATATTATCTTTGAGCTACCAATGAATCTTTATGTGAAAAATTTGCTTCATCTATGCAAATGAATTTGAAATTGAGTAAATGAGGGTGAGTTAAATTTTTTCTTGGTTTTCAAATAAAACAACTCAAAGAGGGATTGTGATAAATCAAGCTAAGTACACTAAAGAGCTACTAAAAAGATTTGGGATGGATAATTCTAAGATCATGAGAACTCCTATGAGTACTTCAATCAAACTTGATGAAGATATTAATGAAAACCTATAGACATCAAGTTATATAGAGGTATGATTGGTAATTTATTGTACTTAACTGCTAGCCGTCCCGATATCATGTTTAGTGTTTGTTTGTGTGCTAGATTTCAAGCAAATCCAAAAGAATCTCATTTGCATGCCGTCAAAAGAATTCTTATAATATCTTAAAGGAACTGTAAATGTAGGATTATTTTATCCTAGAGGAACCTCCTTTGAACTTACTAGTTATTCGGATACGGATTTTGGAGGATGTAAATTAAATTAGAAAAAGTACTAGTGGAACTTGTCATTTTCATGGAAAATCTTTAGTTTCTTGGGCTAGTAAAAACAAAATTCAGTTGCATTATCTACAGCCGAAGCGGAATATGTAGCCACGGGAAATTGTTGTGCACAAATTTTATGGATGAAACACACCTTACTAGATTTTGGATTTAAATATGAACACATTCCTATTAAGTGTGATAATACTAGTGCAATCAATATTTCTAAGAATCCTATTAAACACTCAAGAACAAAACATATTGATATTAGACATCACTTCTTGAGAGATCATGTTCAAAAATGTGACATAACACTAGAATTTGTAATACCGAATATCAACTAGCGGATATTTTTACAAAACCCCTTAATGAAGAAAGATTTTGTTTTATTAAAAGAGAACTTGGTCTTATAGACTCAAGTAAATAGCTTATATTATTTGCATCAATTATTTTTTTTTTGAAAGAAAAATCTCTAAATATTTTCATGTATATATTGAGGGGGAGCTTATATAATTTATCATTTTGATGATGTCAAAAAGGGGGAGAAATTACATGACATAATGTGCTTAATGAATTCTTGCATTACATATTTGTTTTGTCATCACCAAAAAAGGGAGATTTTTAGCCTCAAGGTTTCATATTTATTTTGATAATGACAAAACAAATTAAAATTATTATTATATTTATATAATGAATAATATGGACAATTTATAATATTAAGATTATTGTTTAACTACATACATTACATGTACTAAATTATGAAGTTGTCAAAATTAGACATGTGTGTAGTAAATTAATTATATCTTACTATAGAAAAGTCAAAAAATTATAAAGTCAATTTTATATGAAACTAAACTCAAATATCTTTATTTTGATATATAATTCATCATATATATTCTTTTTAATAAAGCAGTTTTTATTATATCAATCTCATATATTATTTTTTGAAAAAGTCATTCTTGAAATCTGCACGATATTTGTTTTAATTAGTAAAATATAATTTATAATATAAATAAAATTCTGAATTAATTTTATTTGTAAAGTAGACGTGTTGAGCTTTAAATTCATATATTATTTGCACGTTTTACACTTATAGTTTGATAGATATAATTTTTCAAAGTGGCCATTCTGCTGAGTTGTACTGTCAGCAGACAAAATGATTATACTATAGTATTTTTACAATATCTCAAAATATAAAAGTCAAATTCACATGAATCTAAATTTGAATGAAAGTAGACGTTATAAGCTTTTCAAATATAATATAATTTGTTATTTTTTGAATACAAATTCAATTTCTAGACAATTTTGAACTTGGCCAACAACTTTTGACAAAAGCAATTTTACAGTCTGGCATGTCGTTGAAGATTTGATGATTTCTCTCAAACGGTGCACGATAATTGAATGATTCTTTTTGCATTTGAAAATAGACTCAATGAGAGAGTATTCGAGAATATTTTAAGAGTTTTTGAACGCTCGGAGCCATTTAATTTGAATTTTTGAATCAAGCCAATGTGCAGTTACTGTTGATAAATGATTTTGTCTTCCACAAAGGCCAACGTCTCCTCGGTTTTTGCCTATAAAAGAAGCATGGATTGAAGGGAGAAGAACACAACAACAAGCTCTCAAAGCCTCTTCAATCTCTCTCTAATTCTTTGTACTATATTATTTATTATTAGATCAAAGAGTGCATAGAGGAAATTGTTTTAATTCATGAGAGTACCTCTTTGAAGTGAGATCATTTTGTACATGAGTGGTAGCTAATCCTACTTAAGAGGAATTGCTACATTTCTACTTCATCTTCATTTCTACATGTATTGGTGTTTGAAAGCTCACCGAATCAAAGGCTTTGTAATCGGGATTTCTTGCCTTCGCCGAGTGCAAGGGACTTTGTTTGTATTCGGGATTTCTTGCCTCCGTCAAGTGCAAGAGACTTAGTGAACCTCGGCTAGTTGGAGCTCGAGGAGTGGACATAGACTTGGGTAGCAAGTCGAACCACTATAAAAGAGTTTGCATCTCTTATCCCTACTCTCTTAACTTTACTTGAAATTGTTTTATATTTATTATGGGTGAATTGTATTAGTTTATTTGATTCACTATTTTTATTGTTTTTAATTTTTTTATACACTTAGCTTCCGCGATAAAAACCCAATTCACCCCCCTCTTGGGTTGCCTTTTGGGACAACACCAGTGCGGGACCTCCAACAAGCTAAAAGCACAAATTCAAGCAAAATTCTAGGACGAAAACTTGAATTACATGAGGAAAACTCTATGAGACCATGAATCGATTGTGAACACACTGATTTAAGCTATTAATATCTTCCAACAGGTTCAATTTATCCAAGAAATGCTTGAGTTGGTGGCCGACTAAAAATTTCTTGTTTCTTCAATTTGGTCTTCCAAGTTTTTGTTATTTTAATTTTGTTCTCTGGCACTTAAGAATTAGCCTTCCAACACCTTACTATCTAGTCCCTTCTCTTCAATTCCTTTCAATTAAGCCTTTCTAGTCTCTAATTTGAGCCAAATTCTTTTAATCTTATCAATTAAGCCCCTCAAAACTTTCAATTAACTAATAACTCGCAATTCTCTTATTTCTTTTACTTAAATCCCTGAAATTCATAAATAAGCCCCAAATTATTCTAATTTTCTCGCAGTTAAATCACTAATTTCCTTAATAAATCCCTAATTTCTCCAAGATTACTGATTATCTTATTATTATTTTATCTATTTATCAAATTATCATTATCATTATTGTTTTTATTATTATCATTATCTTATTTTGAGGTTTGGGTTGTTACATTTAACTTTTTTAATAACATGGCATTATTATATTCTTAATATTTTAAATTCTTAATTTTTATTTTAAATCAAGTAAAAATAAAAAATTTAGAAATTTTTAAAAAATTAATTTTTTTAATGAATGAATCAACTTGTTAATATTTTTTGACTATAATAAAAAATTTAATTTTATATGAAAGAAATTTATTTTATTTTTATAAAATATTTTTTATATAATAAAAATTTTATTTTAATATTTGAATTAATATTACCTAATAGCAAGTAGACAGAAACTGTTAATCAATTTTACTCAGAGGAGGACAATATTTTTTTAGGGTAAAAATGAAAGTACATGTCATTTATATAAACTTGAAAGGAATAAGTGTTATTTACCTTAAAATTTTATAACTACCAATTTTTACAATTTTAGAATATTAAAACTAAAATTTCTTTTCATATTGATACCACTACTAGTATCATCCTCTTTTGACATTATAAGATATTATTTTGTAATTTTATTATATTATTAAAGTAATTGACAAATTTAAATTAGTAATAAGAAAATCGATAAATTTAAAACTAATAATAACATGAGTAAAAATAAATAAATAAATTTTAATATAAAATAAATTCACTATTTTAATTGCAATTATAAAATTTTATTTAACTATAGTGGTACGGCAAGGAGCTTAAAGATTTAGCAGAATATATCATCAAAGTTCTTCAATTAAGTCTTAACAAAACATTAGGGAAAATTTTGTTTTCATCCCTCACCTTTAACCACAGTTGCAAAATCATCCCTCTAGTTTCTCATTTCTATAATTTCATCCTTCTGATAAGCTTTGAAAAAATTTTTCCGGCCAACATAAGGATATCTTTGTCTTTTAATATAAAACAATTAAATAAAACAAAAAAATCCTTGATTTTGCCAATCACAAGAACTGTTTATTGAGAGAAAAATTTGTTTTCATCTCTCAAGCTTTAAACTCAATTACAAAATCATCCCTGTAGTTTTTTATTTCAGCAATTTTATCCTTCTAGCTACTTTACGTCAACTTTGTCCGGTAAAAAATTTGAATTATGTGTATAATAATTATATATCCCTTTATTACATTATAATATGTGTTCAAATAAGATATGAATTTAATCACATATAAAACCTAATTTATATCACACATAAAATCTAATTTTATTTAATATTAAATAAATATTAACATTTTATATAACAAATTTTAATAATCTCAAATATTATTAAATCTATAATCAAAGATGAGCAATTGATTTCATGGTTATCAAGTCTCTCCTCCAAAATCAACTATATTCCCTCTCTCTTTTTCCGGTCAAAAATTTGAATTATGTGTATAATAATTAAAATTTGATTAATTAAAATTTGATTTTAATTCAAGGTAGTGAAATTCTGTATATTTAGTTTATGTTAAATCAAATATTTAACTATTGAATATTTTTCTTTCTTTTATACTAATTTAGGTTAGCATGAAATGTTACAACATTTGACTCAAAGTTATACCGGACATTCTACTTTTGTTTATGGTTATTTAGTTTTTTTCTTTTTAAAAAATTGGAGTTTAGGGTGTGATTGTTTCATATTCTATTTGATATGGACATAGAAGATTAAGGATGAAGTTGTCTTTTTATCACACTAGAATGATTTTTCTGTACGTTGCACTACTGAGCATTTCAATCCCATAATCTGTTACAAGTTTGAAAGGCTTAAATGTCTTTTTTCTTAATGCTTACTTTTTTATTGCCATAAATTTTTGTCTGCAACAAGTCCACTACAACCAGCACTCACCCTTGCTTGAGATACCATATATAGGGATTAATTGGTTTGTTAAAAATTAAAATAAAAATTAAAATGAAGTTTTCAATTTAAAATTTTTCTCGAACTTGAAAGGAATTGATTTTTGGAAGGAGAGACTTGAAAACCATGAAATCAATTGCTCATTTTTGATTATTAATTCAATAATATTTGAAATTATTAAAAGTTGTTTTATAAATGTTAATATTTATTTAATAGTAAATAAATTAGATTTTAGGTGTGATATAAATTAGACTTTATATATGATTGAATTCATATTTTATTTGTACACATGTTATAATGCACAAAAATGGTATATTAATTATTATACACATAATTCAAATTTTTTATCAGAAAAAAAATGCTGTGAAGTTGCTAGAATGATGAAATTGCTGAAATAAAAACTATAAAGATGATTTTGTAATTGAGTTAAAACTTGAACGATAAAAACAAATTTTTCTCTCTAACAATTTTTGTGCGTGGTGAAATCAAAGATTTTTTTGTTTTATTTAATATATTTTAAAATTAAAAGACAAAAAATATCCTAATGTTGGCAAGAAAATATTTTCTAAACTTATCATAAAGATGAAATAATAGAAATGAAAAACTAGATGGATGATTTTACAATTGTGGTTAAAAGTGAGGGATAAAACAAATTTTTCCCCGTTACATAGACATCGACGCATGCAAAGGTCACTGTTCTAATCAACAGACAAGACCTGTAGCAGGCTTGCAACAGCAGCCTAACTCACCAAATACTCTGGTCCACCAATCATCTTCTGCCACATGTCTTACCTTAAAAGTCCAAAATTAAGATCGGAACAGTAGATGACTCCCGTTTCAGGATGGATCATGCTCTCCCAAAAATTACCCGCATTGCATATTTATATATGGATATATTTGCTACTCTAAAGTGGGTGTTTTGGAGAGTTTTTACGATCAGCACTTTGAGATTTTTGACGCAAGGAAACACATTTTAGTGCCGAGAAACTCAATTTTTACTTTTATTTCTCTTTATTTAATTTCTTAAAGGTAGGATTAGAAATTCAAATCCATATTAAGGGGTGTTTTAGTTGTGAGTGTATAATTACAATTAAGCACAAGTTATTTTTAACATTTATGTTCCCATGATCTTTTCTTAAATATAAAATTAACCCTACTATTTTACTTTTTTCATGGAAGAAAAAAACCCTAATGTTGATATTTTTAAACTTGTGCCTCTTTCACATTAAGCAGCTCGTCTATAAACTGCTCAACTTAATTATGGTTAAATTTAGTCTTTTTGCTTTAAAAATTACATCTCTTGCTTCTTTCATTCTTAGTTCCTTGGTGATCGGTAATTGATCGACTTCCTAACTTTTTGCTCCTAGGTTCTGTGTGCAATAAGAAAGTTTAAAAAATAGCACAGGCAAGTACCTGGAAAGAGTCCACAAGATCAGTTTCGTGATCAGAGGTGAGCAAGGTAATGCTTTGATTCATCATTTTGGACATATGCTTCTTTCCTTTTGTGATTTGTTGCACAATCTAGCTACATGGTGAATTGCAATCTATATTCACCTATTTGTGAATTCCGCATGAGATTTGCAAATTCAATTATAGATATTGACCAACTCTAAAAGACCACATTTAGATTGCAGTGATAAAGACGTTAGTGTCCTGAGTGATTCCCCAATGCAAAACATGTATATCGAAAAAGGCACCAACCTCATTAGTTGTTGATCACTTCTAATTCCAAAATTTAGACAGTGAATGCACAATGTTTAAGATTATGATATGAAACTACCTAGGATTAAATAAACATAATACAAAAAAACTATTTGAGGTTATGCTTTTAACTTGAGAAGCTATACAAGCTTTCAAAGTGTAGATCAAATAACTGATAAGTTATTTTCAAACTTCCTCATTTGTATTTGACATTAAATTTTTGTTATTTTCTTGAAGTTGCCCCGTCTGTTTTGAGATTTTATTGGATTTGTTGAGGAGAAATTGTTGGCTTTGAAGTCTAGGAATGTTGATTATGTGAATGCTGCTAGCCACCCCCCCCCCTCCCGGGGGGCAATTTGAGGCTACTTATGAAGTTGTTGTGGTAAAAGAAATAATACATGCCTTTGAATCTTTGTTTCTGATTGTTTTCAAATATTGTGGAATTTTGGCTGCTCTTCAGACAATTTGATGTTTTCTTTAAACTAAGTGTTAAGGGTTGCGTTATTGTGTACATTGAAAGTAGTATTCTAAAGTTAATCTAGTGCCTTTGTGTACGGAAAATTACAGCCAATTGCACTTTAAGTGTGAGGAATTACAGTCAAAGCATGATTATAATTGGGTTTAGTGCAGTTTGGTGTTTTTGTGCTTGGTTTCTTTGAATTTGATGAGGTGGGATTTGGCATTGGTTCTTGTTCTTTAATGTTTATGATGAAGATTTGTGTTTTATGTGATAAAGAGCTGGTTTTGGAGTTTTGCCAATTAATGGGTGCTTTAAAGGAATAGTAGAAAAGGAGTGAACCAATGAAACAAGAAATTGATATATTACCCATACCAAAAAAGGGTTGATAATCATCAATTTAAATTGATAAAAAAAGATTATTGACATAAAAAATAATGCAACAGTAAATGTCGAAAAAAATCATCCTTGAAAATAATTATTGATACAAAAAGTGAATGCATTGTGTGATTTTTGATGCAAATAGGGTTAGAAAACAAGAAAAATATGTATCAATAATTTATTCCTTTGGTTGACAAAATGACAATTTACTAACGCATTATCAAAAATTTATCGACACTAGTTTGTCTAAAAATTTATTTTATTATTTAATTTTTTATTTTACCAATGTAATATTTTGTCAGTAAATTTATTTTTTATTTAAGATTTTCATATTTTTCAAAAATTACCAAGGCAAGATTTTGCTTACTAACACCAATTTGCGTTGCCAAATTTTTTATTATTTAATTTTTTAATTTACTGACAGAAGTGTGCATTGCTAATTTTATTCTTTTATTTAAATTTATTGCTCATTAATGCAAATTTATTTTTATGTAAGATTTGAATTGTTTTCAAAAATTACCAATACAAATTTGTGTCAATAATTTTATTTTTTATTCAAATTTTTGTTTACAACATAATTTTAGGCATGTAACTTTATTTTTATTGAATATTTTAATTGTTTTTCAAAATTACCGACACAAAATTGTGTAAATAATTTTCCTTTTTAATTAATTTTTTCATTACCAATGTGATATTGTGTAGGTAATTTTTTTAATTTTTCTTATTTGTAAGAAAAAAATAAAAAATAAAATTTTTATTACTTTGTTTCAATTTTTACCTCTTTATATTTTTATTATTTTCATTCCTTTGTTTCAAATTTTACTTTCTAACCATTTTATCTAGTATTTGAAAATTTTAATTTTTATTTATTTTTTTCAAATACATACACACAAACATAAGGATATACTAAAATTTAACCATAAAAATATTTAAATATTTAAATAAAATACAAATAAATTCTCAATAGAAAAAAAAATATACCACTCCTAACCACCACCCCGTCTAACTCAAATAATGGATGTGAGTCATGTAAAAGAGCATGGGGAAATGAATGAATGGATGGTGTGTTCTTCATTATTGATGTCATCTTATACAACTCTTGAACAGTGGCTTCCATGCTTCCAACCCTTTGTTGTAACTCCGTGTTTTTTCTCTACAACTCTCACTTTTTCACGAAACTTCTTATTTTTTTAACAAAACATCTGGATTTCTAATATGCTAGAGGAGTCAGATGCATCAAATGAAGGATACTGCACCGACTAAGAAGAACCTTATTTTCCTAGACCATACAAACAGTTGAAAGCTCTTCTCCCAGCACACTTTGTCTAGAGCTCGATGTATGCCATAGTTTGAAATTCTGGAGTGGAGCCCTCATCAGGTGCACGCTAAGAAGACTACACAATCTAGAAGTCAATCTACATATATGAATAATTCATAAAATAAGTAAAAAAAATAATAATAATTAAAATAAGTTAATAACACAAATATTGATTAAAATAAACAAAAAGAACTTAGAAAAGTCTTTTCAGACTGCTGGTCTACCTACATATTCTCATTCTCCTTCTTCTTAACATGGGTGTATTTGAAGAATTCAGCAAAATGGGGAGGTCGACCCATTTCCTTTCCCCAAAATACAAATAAATAATTTTTTAGCATTTATAATCATTAAATAATTTTAATTTTTATAAAATATTTAAACTTACTATTCTCTTGACATGCCCATGCGGAGGGATAAAACCTCCTATATGGACAGAATCGTCTTTTGCCCATGTGGAGGGATAAAACCTCCTATATGGACAGAATCATCTTTTTCTGGATTAACGATTTCCTTTGTTATGAGCATTTATTTTAGCAAATTTTCTACTCCTCCAATAAATTTGAAGTTCATGCCACACAGAAGGCAAAATCCAGTTTGGCCTGCCAAACTTCCTGGAATCTATGAGCATATATGAGAGCTTATGGGATCCGTGAGAATTAAATATCTTTTTAATGACTAGCTCATCTAGCAAATCCTATGTACAGTATTTCTGCATAAAGATAAAATTAAAATTATCAAGAAGTTAATAATATTTAAATTAAAAATAAAATCTTTGAATATAATTGTATTGAAAGACGTAGCCAAAACTCGTCAAATCATAAATCTTGCAGGACCGTCCTCCAACTGGGTAGCATGCTATAAATTTCGCTCAAATAACTATTGTTATAGCATGGGCAATAACTGTCGAAGGATCAAACCTAAAAAAATTACAACCAATATCAACAAATTAATCTTACAAAATATTTAATGCTTGATATTTACTAATACTAACCCCACTAAGCCCACGTGCCTAATCAATGTTTTCTAAGAATCGCTTGTAGAAATACCAGATGATCCAATCTAACCTAGGTCAGATGGAGAGGAATCAAGTGTGGGGATAGAGGGAGTGGAGCTATCACGAGTAGACGTAACAGCACTAGAGGGAAATGTCAAGAGAGTGGATCTCCATTAGTAGATGGAATAAGGGTGTATTCAGGGGTGAGTATGAACTGTGGAGGTTGCGGCATGTATTATGAATGCGGAGCCCCATAATTGTAGTGCACACATGTAAGATTGACACGCTCCCTTATGATAAATCAAAGCAATGGTGCAGAAGGATAGTGTATAGGAAGAGTTGACCGCTTTATTTTGTAGCCGCTAGAATCTACTCCCTTAATCTTATCGGGTCTATGTCTAGAATCCATTTATACCAAGGGATGGATCAACCAACCCTAGAGAGCCTAAATGATAGACAACATATTAAGTCTAACTAGGAAATTATATAGAAAATTTGGCAAAATCCCCCCTTAAAATTAGATATTTCCAAGTTTATCTCACCTGTTAAACAAACAATATAAACCAACAACAATCCTTAGGCAATTTATATGGCATTGTTAGGCATTCGTATGTGGGAGGGATGTAATTAAAGTGGTCACAGAGAAACAATAGTGATTACCAGAGATGAACAGCAATCAAAGGGCAACAGTTGATATACGTAGGATTCTACATTGCTATGGTACAGGTCACTTACAATCTATAGACAATAGTTCTTCTATTTCAATGGAGTGAGTAATCACTCTTGATATCCACGTACTTGCGGGGCATGAATGAATAACTATACATTTGAGAAACATGATCACTTGCAAGCAATCATGTTGAGGAACTCACGAAACAAAGAATATATTGCAATATGTGCCTTGACTACGGAAATGGGAAAGGTCCCCTCCATCCTCTCTCTTCCCCTGCCTTTCATTTATACTCTTGTCCATGAAGAGTTAGGTCTTTCTATTTTAATTACAGAGAAGTGAAAATCTTTGCAATTAGTTGGACAACTCTGCAAAATTTTCAGTATTAGCGGGAGAACAATAAAATCAAGCACTGAAATCAGGGGGGAAATTACATAATATATTTAGAGGTCCTTTAAGATTTTCCTGAAATGAGATTTTACTAAGAGCAATGTAAACAATAAGTAAACATTTACGGAAATCATTCATGGAATCCATTGAAATGAGATCACAAACAGCTGCAGATACGACAGAAAGAGAAATTACGATAGAATAGAGAGGAGAGGAAAGGCTTACGAGATTTAGGAACCAAAGTCGGATGAGGGAGAGAGCGACTAGTTCAACTATTATTACTTATAGTTAAAAAAAAAAAAAAAAAAGAAGGAAAAGAAGAGAGAATAAGCTTACAAATCCGTATCCTCCAATCTTGTAGTTGGGCCCGGCGGTGAGTAAGCACTTGCAGTATCTGGCGAGGAAGAGCTAGGCCAATGAAGCTTCAAAAAGACGGCAGCTATTTGCTTGGAATGGAGCGCCTGGGCGATCTCCTTGGGGGTTTCATACTTGAGGATGCGGTCGGAGGTTAAAGAACATGAATCAAGTCTGGAGTCGGGACTCCTACATGGGATGGCACCGGCAATCCAGTTCGGGGGTTAGTCGATCACCCACTTTCACAAACTTGGGGAAGAGAATTGAAGGGAAGAGAGTTGAAGGGTTAGGGATTTGGGTTACATGACAAAGTTTTGGGAGGAGAGAGAGAGAGAGAGAGAGAGAGAGAGAGAGGAGGAGGAGGAGGAGGAGGAGGGAAAAAGGGTGGGAGAAAGGCAAGGAAACGGAGGGCCGTTTTCTTTGGCCATTATCTATTTTTATTTTTAATAAAAATAAAAAATAATGAAGAGAGCATGTTTAGTGGAGTATTTTTTTTTATTGTTAGAAAATATTTTTAAAAATAAGTTGAAACTAAAAACAATAAAAGGTAATTTTCAATGTTTTCTCTCAAAATTAAAAACATGATAATAAACTTGTAATTAAACTAATTTTTAGTATTTTTCTATTTTGTTTATTCTCTTGTTATTGCTTGTTCCTGTCCTTCGAATTAGTCACGATTCCTCTTATTTTGCTTCAACGGCCGAAGAAAAACCAACAGGATGAGCTATGGGTGGCTTGGGTTGGCAAGCGATAAAGAGAAAGGATTGGCAATGGTGGTGGTTGATGCGATGAAGAAACAAGGGGCTTGGGTGATAAGGATGAAATTTGGGGAGTAGCAAAAGCAGGAGGAAGATTGGGTGAACAGAGGAGGTTGATATAGGAGAAGTGTAGAGGGGAGGAAGGAGAATGAGGAATTGATTGGCACAGGTAGTGGTGGTCGCGTGCGGATGAGAATGAGAGGAAAAAGAAAGAGAGAGAGAGAGAGAGTCAGCCGGTTGGGTCAAGTGGTATTGGAGGTTGGTCACCACGGCAATAGATGACCAATACAGTGGCTACGACGACGAATCCATGGAGCAATGGGTTTGACGAATTGATGGTGCAGTGGATGAATCAATGAATCGATGAATTGGCCGACCATTATAGGAGAGGGGAGAAGATGAACAGTGCAAAGTAATTTCCACTTTGGTCCCTCATGTCTTAGGCACTATTCAAATTGTCTCTTAATTCTTCAAAATTCAATTCAATCCCAAAAACTTCTAATTTATTCACTTAAATTTTACAAAAAATCTTAAAACTCTGAATTTATTCAATTCAGTTCTTATTTTCAATTTATTAAACATGGGTTAACTAAACACATTTCTTTATTTTTATTTTTTGAAAATAGAAAATGACAAATCTAACCAAACATGTTTTCTAATTTTGAAAACTTTAAAATGAAAACTATTTTTAGAAAATAGAAATAAAAAATGAAAAGGGAAAACATTTTCGCAAACCAAATAGACTTGAAATTTTTGGTTACAAGAACACTACTTTTTTTTATTACCCTAGAGAACTTATTTACAAATATAAGATATCTAAGTTGTAAAATTAGATTTTTTTTTTTCCGTAGATTTTTACTTTTTTCATGTTAAATTACTTAATTTACAAATTATAAATTATAAATATAAAAGAAACTAACTTTTTCTGATTTAATCAAAAAATTTGAAAATTATTAGAAATTTAGGGACATAATTAAAAAAATAAATGAGTTGACTTGAGTTAAATGGTCTAATTGAAAAGAATCAAATATAAGTCATTAAATAACAAAATTTGGGTTCAATCGAAGAAATTAAATGTTATTGGAGGTTTAAGAACTTAATTGAAAAAAGTCAAATATAAGTCTTTAAGCAAATTAATTTGGACTTAATCAAGTTATTAAAAATTTAGGGACTTAATTAAAAACAATCAGAGAAATCAACTTGAATCAGGGGGTGTAATTGAGAAAAATCAAATATAAGTCTTTAAACATTAATATTTTTTCAAATTTAATTGTTTATTGCCTTATTTAATGTATTTTTCAAATATTTTGTAAAAAAAAATTAACTCTTCACTAATTTAACTTTGAAAATCGTAGTAAATAATTATTTTAAAATATTTATTTTAATATTATCGATGCATTATTGTGTCAATGCTATTTTAATTGACTTTTATTCATTTTTTTAAAATAATTCATTCTTCATTTTTAAAAGCAATTTTTCATTTTAATTCATGTTAATGCAATTTTTTTAAACATTACAAACGTAATTTTGCATCAGTAACTTTTACTTAATTTTTTATTTTTCAAAATATTACTAATGAAACTATGCGTTAGTAATCTAATTAATGCAATTTTTATTTTTAAAAATATTACTGGCACAACCTTATATCAGTAATATTTTTAATTCTTTTGTTTTAAAAAAATATTACTGATGTATCATGTGTTGGTAATATTTTTTTATTCATTTTTATTTTTAAAAATCTTACTGAAACAATGTTGCATTGGTAAATGTCTTAAATAATATTAATTTTTTATTGTCTAATCTATCCAATGGAAACTTGCGTCAGTAATAAAATGTCATTACAAAATGTGTTGAAAATTGTGACAAAAAATATTCCAAATTAATTTTCACTCTAACAATAATTTTCTAACTGACAATCATGGAAACAGTGTTGTTAATTGACACTTAGTTTTGGTGTCAATAATATTGCAACGAGAATTTTTGATATTCTTGTAGTGTGAGTTTTTCCTAGATTAATAAAGATTGTTCATTTATATAACGGGGAAGACAATTGCCAATATGATTGTTGAGGTGTTCAATTTGTGGAGTGCCTTTAATTTGAAAACTTTGCTCATTTTCATGACAAATACTAAATGACTTCCTGACGGCTGAAGAAATAGGTGCCCATTGTATTGGTATTTGAGAGTATGGGAGTCCAGGTGCCATAGTTGTCATGACAGGTAGATGTTCGGTGAGGTTAATCTCTACTCTTGCGCTGAGTATTTTATCCAGCAATACATATATAACTTGGTTATTTGATTCAGAGTTGTATACTTGAATGCTAAATTATACGAGTCATTATTATATATCAGCAATGAGTGCTATTCATATGCGAATCATTCTAGATGAGTTAGGTAATTTACTATTAGATTGGTGCTTTGTAAGAAGATAATTATGTAAAATAAAGCTTGCTAGAGAAAATATGCTGCTAAAAATCTGCTAGTTGCAATACAAGATGATCTTATAGTATATGCATTGTCAGCAAGCAAATTCCAAGTTCGATGACTAAGCATCTTTAAATGCTAGATTATCCATTTACTATAAATTAAGAATGAAAAAATAAAGAATGATGAAAAACTAATAACTTCTAAAATAGTGGAGGATAGTGGAAGTTAAGGAACTTGACCCAGAATCTATATCTTCTTTTCTTGAAGTTCTTGAATCTATCCTCAGTCTTTTACTTTTAAAATAATTATATTGTGCTCCTTTTTTCTTAGTGAAAGTGTGTTAAAATTAAGTGGCAAGACCGCACGTGGCTACTAGCCACAAATATTCATTCTTGGTTTAAACCCCATGTTTGGCACGGAAAAAAAAAAAGATGGAATTTGGATTTGGAATTTCATGAATTTCAAATCAGTCCGATTTCAATGTTTGGCATAAAAATAAAATTTTGTATTCACAAATTCTATTTGATATTTAAAAAAAATGAGATTTTGAATTAAAAATAAGATTTTTTTTTCCTATTATACTCTTCAAAATAATTACTTTCGTACGAGATTATCTAGGTAGGTAATAATTCTAATCTCTCATGTGTATAGTTATAGGTGGGGAAAATGTAATACCCCAAAAATCTTGGAATATTATTTGAATATATAAATTTAAGAAGGACTCAATTGAAAGAGATCAGAAGTTCAATGGTTGAATTAAAACAAAAAGGAGCTAAATTAAAATAATTAGAACTACAGGGGTTTAAAACAGAATTAATAAGAAAAGGGCAGGGACTAAATTGAATGAGATCAGGAGTTTAGGGACTAAATCACAAAGATCACACAAATTGGATCCTAGCCATCGTCACCTGCCTATTCTAGAATCAAATCAAGAGATTTGGTTAATTATATGAGAATCGATAAGAAATTGATCTAATTGAGCACATAAATAAGACAAATCGAGACAGTTAGACAAAAACCCTACATAGATTTCACTCTCTGCCTTTGATTTTACCGAGAATTTTGGAGTTGAAGTTTCTGCGGCAACTTCGAGAATATAGTTTTCACAACAGCCATTAACGAGTGATTGAAATAGTTCTCCACAGAAGAGGATCAATATGAGTGCCAACGATAGGAAAACCATAGCTTAGTGCTAACACAAGCAAGGATTTAACAGCCTTTGAAATCAACTTCATCCAAGTACACGACTGTGAATAATTGAATCATTCAGGTTAAGAAGAAAAGATTTGAAAAGGTTCAGGCTTGACAAATAGATTTGGGCATTATAATCTGGGCTGGGTTATATTTTTGTTATTGGGCTCATGGGTTTGGCTAGAAATAAAAAGTTGCAAATTAGGCCTAAGTTTTGAACTGGGTTGGGATTGGTTTTAATTGGGTTGAAGGGTGGGGGTAGTAACGAAATTGGGTTGCCAAAAACTGGGTCCAAAATCTAGGTCTGGATCAGAGAAATTAAGTAAATAATAAAATATAGAAAATAAATGGAAAATAGCCAGTTGAAAGTTGAAAACTGGTCAGTTCAAGGTCAAAACAACCAATTCACTTCCAGTTCCAATCATGGTAAATTAGGTTAACATTTAAGCTAACCCTTTTAAATTCAGTTTAAGGTTAAGTAGGGTTTTAAGTCATTGGTTCAGCATTAAAAAGACTAGTTTCATGGTTAATGTGGGCAGTTCAGTCCTTTTTGGTTCGGTTTAGTGTGTTAATTGCCTCATTCATTGTATTTATGCCTGGTTCAGTGTGTGTTACGGCCAGTTCAATGTGTTAAAGATTTGGTTTAAGTTACTAAAGGTTGGTTCACCACATTAGAGGCCGGTCAAAGGTCGATTTAGTGTGTTAGAGGCCAAATCATATCCGGTTCAACACTTTAATAAATGGTTCGAGGCTAGTTTAATATTATAATCATTAATTTATAGGTTAAATAGACTTGTTTTATTTTTTATGAGTCCGGTTCAAGGTTTTATTACTCAATTCATGACTTATTTGGTTGGTTCAAGACTTTAATAGCCCAACATGGATTTGGGCATGAGAATCTGGAGATTTACTTAGGTTTTAATCAAATAAATTATGCTCATTTTATTTTTATATGTATTAGCAATTTGAAATAAGGTATTTTATTGTTTAGAGTTTTTGTACGGTTTCGGTTGAGCCCATACATTGCAAGAGATCAATCACTCAATTTCTAGTAGGGGTGAGCATAAACCTGCCCAACCCGACGTAACTCGTCCGCAGTCTGCCGGTTTAATATAATATTTTTTTCCTAACGGTTTATAATTTTACAACCTGCCTATTATGTGGTCGGATGACAGTTTAAGATTTTAAAAACCCGTCGCCACCCGACCCATCCACTAATATATACATATATATTATTTATTTATTTTATTTAATTATTACTATCATTTATTCTCTATCAATCCTAATTTTTCTTATCTATTAGCTTACTTATTAAAGTACTCAGAGTTAGGAAGTAAAATCTTCAATTGAGTAAAAATACTTTGTATTAAAAGAAATAAAATCATAATCTAAAAATTTTCAAAATAATAAAATTTTTCTCATTCTAATTAAAATGTGAATATAATAAAGCAAAATTAGGTATAATAAATAATATATTTATTCACTATTGGAAATATGCTGTAGCAATAATATATTTATTATGAACACTTTAAACATGTTTTTTATATTGGAAGTGATCACACAAATATATTTAAATAATGTATAATTAAGTTTTTTTTTTACTTTATACAATAATTTTGTTGAGCTTAGTTAATGCTTTTTTTGATTTAAACTTAACAACAATAATTTATATTTTATTTAATTAAAGATATTAATTGGAAGTGATCACGTGGATTTTATTTCTATTTCTTTTAATTTTGTTTTACTTTGTAATGGAAAAGTCCTGATTTTGTATTATTTGATTCTTAGGATTCAAGTACAACAAAATTATATTAATTTTTATTAGATTGACTTCTTCTAAATTATATATTTATTAAATTGTATCTCTTGTGTGCCAACCCGCCAACCCGCCTGCCAACCCGCCTGCATTTAACCAAGTTAAACCTCACGGTTTGGAACGAAAATAAGGCTGGTTCGGTTTATATTTTTACCACCCATCCATGTCGGGTCGGGTTAATTTTTGAACACCAACCTGCCCGAACCCGCCCGTGCTCACCCCTAATTTCTAGCAGTTTAGTGAGTAATAATGTGCATTTATGAGTATTTACTATTTTCTATAATTGTTATAAGTTTAGATTTTAAATGATATATCTTATTTCTGAAATTTTGATTAAATGCTATTTTAAAAGTGAAACAAGGGACATGTATAAAATTTATGAAATTGTTTGGAAAGGAATATCTGTTAATTATGTTTGACTCTGTACGTGAAAAACTTTATTAAACTGTTTATGTTGGAAATTTCTATTAAATGGATTCCGTTTATTCTAAAAAGTGGAAAGTTCTGTTAAATTGTTTTGTTATGTATGCAAAACTGTTTTTAAAGGGAGTTTTGGATTTTAGAACATTGTAGCTAATGACTGTAAGTGTTAGACTGAGCATACCCTATACGGGTTTCCCATCTAGTAAGGGTGATGGTGTTAGACTTACTAATTTCTGTTTGTTAGCATTACTCATATGTTGCCGTCCTGTTATCGACATGACTAATATGTTGTCATTTTGTTATTTGATAGGCTATGTGTTGTCATTCTGTTATATGAGCAGACTGAATGTTGCCATTCTATTATATAGGCCTACTAAATGTCGTCATTCTGTTATTTGGTAGACTGTGTGTCGTTGTTTTAATTTTCGATATATGTTTTATTCTAGATTATGAACTCTCTAAAATTATGATTTCTGATATATGAAAATGATTTGTTATATTGTAAAATTTTTCTGATAAATGATTTGTTATATGGTATAGATTCTAATATTCGTAAATGATTTGTTACACTGAAAAGATTCTGATATCTGTGAATGATTTGTTACACTGAAAGGTTTCTGATATCTGTAAATGATTTGTTGCACGATAAAGTTTTCAAAAAATGTAAAATGTTTTGATCTTATATATTATACATGTCCTTTGTTCTCATAAATGCATGTTATTATTCACTACCTCTATTGACTCACCCTTATTTTTTTTTGTATATTTAGAGCTCAGGTACTCGGTTGGATTTTGCAGCTTAGAAGAAGTCTTTGTATTTTTGCTATTCCCGTTCTTAGTTAGAAAAGTTAATTATTTCAGCTTTTACCAGATTTGTATTTTTGGATTTTACAAATAGCTTAATTTGACTATAAACAAATTCCTGTGAATATATTGACAGTTTGTTTAAGATTTTAGATTCAATTTTGTTGTCTCCAAAGGCAACCCAAGAGGGGCTGAATTGGGCTTTTATTGTGAAAGCTAATAGTGTGAAAAATTAAAAGTAATAATAAAAATATTGAATCAAATAAACTTATACAATTTACTCAATAATAAATATAAAACAATTTTAAATAAACTAAAGAGAGTAGGGATAAGTGATACAAACTCTTTTATAGTGGTTCAACTTACTACCCAAGTCTACGTCCACTCTCTCGAACTCCAATCGGCCAAGGCTCTACTAAATCCTTTGCACTTGACAGAGGTAAGAAATCTCAAGTACAAATAAAATCTCTTGCACTTGGCAAAGGCAAAAAAATCCCGATTACAAAACCTTTGATTTGGTGAGTTTTAAACACCAATACAAATGATAATGAAAATGAAGTAGAAATGTAGTAATTCCTTTAAGTAGGATTAGTTACCACTCATATACAAAAATAATCTCACTTTAAAGAGGTACTCTCAAGAATAAAATAATTTGCTCTATGCACTCTTTGATCTAGTAATAAACAATATAGCACAAAGAATTTTAGAGAGAGATTGAGAAGGTTTTGAGAGCTTGTTCTTGTGTGCTTCTCCCTTCAATCTATGCTTCTTTTATAGGCAAAAATACCAAAGAGACATTGGAGAGACGTTGGCTTTTGTGGAAAACAAAATCATTTGGCGACAGTAATTGCACATATGCTCGTTTCAAAAATTCAAATGAAATGGTTTCGAACGTTCAAAAAATCTTAAAACATTTTTTTAAACACTCTTCAATAAGTTTATTTTCAAACACAAAAAGAATCATTGAATTGTCATGCACCGTTTGAGAGAAATGATCATACTTTCAACGACATGGCAAACTATAAAATTGCTTTTGACAAAAGTTGTTGACCAAGTTCAAAATTGTCTAAAAATTTAAATTTGTTGTCAAAAATAACAAATTATATATTTTTAAAAAGATTACAATGTCTACTTTCATTCAAAATTAAATTTGACCTTTATATTTGTGATATGATAAAAATATTATAGTATATTCATTTTATCTACTAACAATGTGGTTTAGCAGAATGCCCCATTTTGAAAAATTATATCTATCAATCTATAAGTGTAAAATATGCATATAATATATGCATTTAAAGCTCAGCATATCTACTTTATAAATAAAATCAATTTAGAATTTTATTTATATCATAAGTTATATTTTACTATTTAAAAATAATATCATGCAGATTTTAACATTGACTTTTTTCAGAAGATAATATATGAAATTGAATAAAAAAACTGTTTTGATATAGAAGAGCATATGAGACAAATTATATATCAAAATAAAGATATTTGAGTATAGTTTTATATAAATTTAACCTAGTTATTTTTGAAATTTTATATAATAAGATATGATCAATTTACTATATACATATCTAATTTGACAATTTCACTTTGTAATACATACAGTGTATATATCTCCAAATAATAAACTCAACAATATAATTTGTCCATATTTTTCATTATATAAATATATATATAATAGTTTTAATTTGTTTTGTCATTATCAAAATAAATATGAAACATTGAAGTTAACAATTTCCCTTTTTTTAGTGATGACAAAATAAATATAAAATGCAAGATATCCATTAAGCACATGTCATATAAATTCTCCCCATTTTTGATATTATCAAAAAGATAAACTATATAAGCTCTCCCTCAATATATGCATGAAAAAGATTTAGAGACTCTTTTCCTTCAAAAATGAATTGATGCAAATAATATTAACTATATATTTGAGTTTATAAGACCAAGTTCTCTTTTGATAAAACAAAATCTTTCTTTATTAAGGAGTTTTGTAAAAATATCCGCTAATTGATATTCAGTATTCACAAATTCTAGTGTTGTGTCACATTTTTTAACATGATCTCTCAAGAAGTGATATCTAATATCAATGTGTTTCGTTCTTGAGTGTTGAATAGGATTCTTAGAGATATTGATAATACTAGTATTGTTTCACTTGATAGGAATGTATTCATAATTAAGTCCAAAGTCTAGTAAAGTGTGTTTTATCCATAAAATTTGTGTACAACAACTTCCGGCAGCCACATACTCTACTTTGGTTGTAGATAAGGCAGCCAAATTTTTTTTCTTACTAGTCCAAGAAAATAAATATTTTCCAAGAAAATGACAAGTTCCACTAGTACTATTTTTATCTAATTTACATCCTCCAAAATCTACATCCGAATAACTAGTAAGTTCAAATGAGGTTCCTCTAGAATAAAATAATCCTACATTAATAATTTTTTAAAGATATTTAAGTATTCTTTTGACGACATACAAATGAGATTCTTTTAGATTTTCTTGAAATCTAGCACATATGCAAACACTAAACATGATATTGGAACGACTAGTAGTTAAGTATAATAAACTACCAATCATACCCCTATATAACTTGATATCTATAGGTTTTTCATTAATATCTTCATCAAGTTTGATTGAGGTTCTCCATCCTAAATCTTTTTAGTAGTTCTTTAGTGTACTTAGCTCGATTGATCACAATCCTTTCTTTGAGTTGTTTTATTTGAAAATCAAGAAAAAAATTCAATTCACCTATCATACTCATTTCAAATTCATTTTGCATAGATGAGGTAGATTTTTCACATAAAGATTCATTAGTAGCTCCAAAGATAATGTCATCCACATAAATTTGAACAATAAGTAAATCATTATTTTCTTTCCTTATAAATAAAGTTTTACCCACTTTTCCCATTGAAAATCCATTTTCTAATAAAAATTTTAAAAGTCTTTCATATCATGATCTAAGGGCTTGTTTCAAACCATATAAAGTTTTTGAAAATTTGTAAATATGATTTACATATTTCTCATTTTCAATACCCGGTGATTGTTCAACATAAATCTCTTCAACAATAAAATCATTTAGAAAGGCACTTTTAACATCCATTTGAAATAATTTGAAATTCATATGAGATGCAAATGTAAGTAATATTTTAATAGTTTCAAGTTTAGCTACAGGAACAAAAGTCTCTCCATAATCTATTCCTTTTCTTGATTAAAATCTTAAGTTACAAGTCTTGCCTTATTTCTAATTATATTACCGGATTCATCAAGTTTATTTCTAAAAACCCATTTGGTTCAATAATTGTATGATCATTAGGTTTAGGCACTAATTCCCAAACTTTATTTCTTTTAAATTGATTCAATTCTTCTTGCATAGCTAAAATCCAAAAATATACCTTTATCCGATTTTGTATCAAATTTGCTAAGATTATTTTAGTATATAAGATGAAACATTTACACCCAAATACTTTAAAATAATCAATCATAGATTTTTTATCAAACCAAAGTTCAAAAGTAGTTTTCTTAAGAATTGGTATAATAAGAACTTAATTTAAAATATAACAAGCCGTGTTAACCGTTTTGGCCCAAAAATATTTAGGTAACTTGTATTCATTAAGTATAGTTCGAGTCATTTCTTATAAAGTTCTATTTTTCCTTTTCACAACTCCATTTTGTTGTAGAGTTCTAGGTGTAGAAAAATTATGTTCATACCTATAAGTATTACAAAGATTTTCAAAATTCTCACCATGATCACTCCTAATTTTTGAAATCATATAACCTTTTTTTATTTTGAACTCTTTTACAAAATTTTAAAAATTGAGAACATGCTTTATTCTTATGTGTCAAAAATAATACCCAAGTAAATCTTGAAAAGTCATCAACAATTACAAACACATAGAGTTTTCCGCAAAGACTAGCAATTTGAAAAGGTCCAAACAAATCTAAATGTAAGAGCTGTAAAGGCCTAGATGTAGAAACTACATTTATAGATTTAAAAGAAGTTTTTTTTTGTTTTCCCAATTGATAAGGAGCACAAACTTTATTTTTATCAAATTTGAATTTAGGTAGGTCAATGAGTAGTTGTTTTCTTGAACGTTTAGAAATTATGTCCATACTATAATGACCTAACCTTCTATGCTATAACCAAGAATCATCATTTGATGCACTGAAATATTTTACAGTTTGCTCAATCAAATCATCAAGGTCAATAATATAGACATTTTCATCTCTCAAACAAACAAACACTAAAATGTTATTTTTATTAAAAACTTTGCATACATTGTCTTGAAAAATAAATTTATAACCTTTATTACGCAATTGACTAATATTAAGCAAATTATGTTTTAAACTATCAACAAATAAAACATTGTCAATCATTAGAGAGTTAGAGTTACCGATTTCTCAAATGCCAATAACCTTGCCTTTTGCATTGTCTCCAAAAAGTCACATATCCTCAATCTATTTTCAAAATAGAATTAAACTTTGTTTAATCACCTGTCATATGACTTGAACATCTACTATCCAAAAACCACTTAATGTTCGTTATGATGCTCTTCATACAAATCTCCTATAAAAACAAATTAAGTTTTAATTTTTGATACCCAAACTTTCTTAAGTCCAACAATGTTAGCATATGTTCTCTTAGGAACCTAAATAGATGCAATGTTACATTTTCCTTTCCATTTATTATCATTTGGAACTAAAATATTTTTAGGTTCAATTAACAATTTTCTTTTTAATAAACAATCACATACATGTCTTTTTCTACCACAATAATAACATGTAATAAAGGGAGAGCTTTTTACAAAATAGTTTTTATAAAACTTTTGTCCTTAACAAGCTTTGTATCTCAATTTGGATTTTCAAAACCATATTTTTGAGTAGCAAGTAATTTATTTAAATTTTCTTTTCCTTAAGTAAATTTAGATAAAGCATTTGTAATTTTTTCAACTCTTTTTCTTAACATATTATTTGTTTTATTTTTAGATATAGAAGCGAGATGAGTTTTTAAACTATCATTTTCATTTTTCAAACTGACATTTTCATTTGAAATATTTGAAAATATCTTTTTTAAGTTTTTATATTTCTTTTCAAAATTTGTTAATTCATTTTGTAATTCATCACATGCATACAATAGTTTATCATAAGATAAATTAGAAGTGCTAGAAGTAGAAAAAGATGAGCTTACCTCATTATTACTTTCTCTAATAGTCATGAGACATAAGTTAGCAATGTCACTTCCACTTGATTCTTCTACCGAATCACTTTCATCACTCATATCCCAAGTGATGGCTTTCATGATTTCTTTTTCCTTCTTCTTATTTTTTAGAAGTGGATAATCCAATTTTATATGTCCACATTTCTTGCATTCATAACATATAATATATTTCTTGGAAGAATGTTTTTTTTATTACCTATCCTTTCAAATTTATTCTTTTTGAGTAGTTTAGTGACTCTCTTTGCAAGATATGCAATTTCATCATCACTTTCTACTTCACTATCATTGGAGTTTTCTTTCATGTAGACTTTAGAGCAATACTCCTTTCTCTTTTTGGTTCTTCCTTCTCATTATTTCTTTGAGTCATTTCATAGGTCATTAGTGACCCTAGAAGCTCTTTAATTGACACTTTGAAGAGATCTTTTGCTTCTTGTATGGCAGTCACCTTTAGAGCCCAACTCTTGGAAAGTATCCTAAGAATTTTTTTGACAAGAATTTCATCATTAAAATTTTTACCAAGAGAAATCATGCAATTAATAATATCCATAAATCGAGTATATATTTCTTTTATAGATTCATTTGATTTCATCATAAAAAGTTCATACTCATGTTTAAGCATATTGAGTTTTTGTGTCCTTAACTCTACTAGTACTTTCATATGTTATTTCAAGTGTTCTCCAAATACTTTGAACAGTTTTACAAGTAGAGACTCTATTAAATTCATTTCTATCAAGAGTACAAAACAATGTATTCATAACTTTTGCATTAGTTATAAAATTTTTCTTGTTATTTTCATCACAATCTTTTTTATCTTTAACAATGACTACATTATCTTCAACCACCATGAGAGTGTTTTATCTTTCTTCAATAATATTTCAAATATCATACTCTATTTGTTAAAGATAAATAGTTATCCTAATTTTTCAATTATCATAATCACTACCATTAAAGAAAGGTGACTAAGTAATGGATTGACCCTCCTTAACTTCGTGTGCACCAATGGTTGTCAAAATGTGTGATCTTACTCTAAAGATTTGTTGAGGTCAAAATTTAGAATCTAGCTCTGATAGTAATTGTTGTCCCAAAAGGCAATTGATGCAGGCTAGAGCCACTAGCAAGTGCACTAGTCCTACAAGTAATAAAGTGATGAGTGAGTATCATTCCCTCGAGGGTTTTTTTTAAAAAAAAAAAATTCAAAATTCAATTCAACTATGCAATATTAGTGGGAACTTTAGGTTTTTATGAAAATTTTCAAAACATTTACTCAACTAAAACTATTGAATTAACTATATTAACTAAGGAAAACTAGAGAATGACACTTTTAATTAAAAGGAGATCCAACTAATGGAGAGTTGCTAAGGGTATTTCACCTACACTGCTCAGTCTTATTCTTTATCATGAATCTAATTTATGAGAATTTTCTAGAACTTTTATGTTGATGAGATTCCCAAAAAAAATATAAAAGTCCATATTTCAGGATCAATTAACTATTCTAAATTCAACTAAATTGAAAACAACATTTTCAAGTCAGTTTTTATTTAATTAAATTCAAAATGTACTATGTTCTGTAAAATCTCCTTCAGTTAAGCGCCCTCTGGGGTCTACTTAACACACTGCACAACTCACAACAATGTTCTTTCAAATCAATTAGAGCTATGTTATATGTAACTTAACATCGCGATTAACAACCATGATTGAAAACAATTAACTCAACTCGCAATTAACATCCTGTCTCAATTACTCCTTTTGGATGTTCATGGACGTGAGTATAATAAGTTGTAAATAGAATTTCATTAAGATCATGTTACATATAAACTCAAAAAATCCTAGAACAAGTACAGATTTAAGTAAATTTTTCCATACATAAAACCTAAAATCAGCTTAGACATTTTTTAGATTTCATATATGACAGCATTAAAATCAAGAAAAATCTATAGAAAACTCGATTTCAGCAATGCACAGATTCAAGAATTAGAACAAAATCTCAGTAGTTCGGTTACATCACCCCTAGTTAAATGAAATTAACTCATTGTGCTATTCAACAACTCATACATGAGTTCAAAATTTGTAGAGAATATAACTATGATTCTAAACAAATAGAAAATAGTAGACAAATGAAAAACAATAATAAGAAGAAACTTAGTCTATGAAGAATTTTGAGGATGCTGATTGATGCTTCCCAATTTTCTCCCTCCCTTCTTCACGTCTCTCACCCTTTTTGCTGTCAATCCTTCATTCCCATTTTCTGCTTTGTCTTCTCCTCTCTTTGCCATCTTCTTCTTAATGTAACCCTACTCTCCAAAAATAAAAGATGTTTTTGGATACTAAGTTGCTGCCAAGTCAGGGATCTAGATTTGTTTCAACAAATCGGGTCTTGGGTTTTCGTATGGATTTGGATCTGCAAACTCTAATGTTGTGTGCTGCAATTGAAACTGCAAGTCTGCTTACTTCTGTCAAAAATTTGAACATCTTCTAGGTTGAATTGGACTCAGACCTAAACATAAAAGTTGTAGCATTCTTCTGTACCTTTCAAACACCTCTTGAATCAGCTCAATTGGAATTTTCTAGCTCAAGTTATGAATTCTTTTCTCCAACACACTGTTGTTAAAAATTTGCAAAACTGTTCTGTCTGCTGCAGCTATTTGCTAAATTTTGAGCCCCTTCTGTGCTGAATTAGATTTTGGACAAAACACAAAAGTTGTAGAGCTTTCCCAAAGGTTTTCCAAAACATCTTAAATCGTTCTATTTGAATTTCGTAGCCCAAGTTATGATTTTCTCTCCAAAATAGCAGCAAGTAGTAAAACTGCTGCTGCTACTGCTATTACTGCCACATTTTGGCTTATTTTTGAGGGTCTTCTAAGCTGAAATAGACTGAAGTTAAAACATGAGAGCTGTAGATCCTTTTTCTTCACTTTTCAAAACTTCTTGAATTGCCCCAATCTGAGTCTCCTAGCTCCAATTATGAATATTTTTCTCTGGGCTACTACTGTTGCAACTCCACTTGCACCTCTAAAATAACATTTCCTTGAAATTAAGTTCTAATTAAGCTTGGCTTGACACAAAATCCTTTCTACCAAATTTGTTAAGCCATATTGAACCCTGTAAAAGCTTCAAGCTTAGTCTCGAAATCTCATTCTTTGATTTAACCCTCCAATGAGCTAATTTTCACTCGAAAATTTGAAAACTTAACTTCTCTTCATCTCAAGTAACAAATTCTCTTGAATTTACCCAAAATCACCTTAAGCAACTTTGTTAAGCTGGATTGGGATAGATTAAAACCTTAGAACCACTTTCTAATCTTCACATTGCATTTTGACCTATGAAAAGCCAAATTGACTAAAGTGAGGAAACTTGAGATTCAACACAAAAATGCTTAATAAAGCTCAATTTTGCTAAAAACTATTAATTTCACTCCAATTAAGGGGAGAATGAAGAAATCAAAAGAATTTAGGCATTTTGAATCCTATTTTAGCTGAAAGTAGTGAAAAATACTTTATAAATCCAATAAAATTGAGTACAAAAGTATAATATAAATTGGATTTGTCAACTATCCCCACACTTGAGCTTTTGCTTGTCCTCAAGCAAAGAAAGACAAGATTGAACTTTATAATCACATTTTTCTCTTAAATCGTCTAAGACATGGTGGCATTCACACATAAAAATACATTGTATTCAAAAACTCAAATGTGAGCTCATAGCCTAATTGAAGATATAAGCAAGTATCTTTGAATGATTTATGCAAATGAGATGACACAATGAATACTAAAGTAATAAAAGCTCAAGATGCTTGCTTAACACTCCTATGCACAAATCATAGAAAAATGCATTCCCCAAGATCCGTAAGACTTTACAAGGTTGTAATGGGGCTCATGGTAATTGGCTATAAACAAAGAGGGGATATATACATTATGCACAAATAACTAAATACTTGAATGCATAAAAAGAAGCAAGAATGGTTTACAACAAGTAATTTCATATCAATAGAAGGCACTAACAACATGATTCTTCACTTAGGCAACTAGGAGCATCCAATTTTTTTTTCCTTTTTTTCAAATTTTTTTCCTTTTTCATACTTTTTGCTTTTTTATTTTTTCTTCTTGTTTTTGAATACATGACTCTAAATGCTTTGTCCCAAAAGTGACCTGTGTGACGAGCTTTCAACTAATGGTTCCCGGTCTAGTTGGCCCAAGGCATTGGATGATGAAGCACCCCTCGAATCTACTGGCCCGAGTCAACTAAAATGGCACAAACACACCACAAGTACGTATTTAGGCTTAAGCACATCAAGCATAGTTACTCATAACCTGAACATTGGTACTCAGAGCCTTAGAACCTATTGCCTTTACAAATATTTTAGTATCCAACATGATTATATTAAGCACAAAGCCTTCAATTCAAAATCTCATGAAAGATTACCATTCTCATAACTAACTATGCAACAAGATCTCCAGCAAAAGGACCGAAATGATATACACAATGAAAGCATGATATGATAACTTCCAATAGCTCAAAGGGCTTAATAGATAGTTAATGAAGTAATAAAACAACATAGGTTATCATGCAAGGTTCAAATGGTGCCCAATAGGCAATGTAAACAAATGAAGATAACTAAACTCAATTAAATCGAGAACATGCCTATTTCATTCCTTAAGTTATGCATATATCATCTAATTAGTTCAAGGAATTAATTAAGTTCTCAAACTCAAGTAGCTAAACTTCACCATGGCATCATAGATGTATAAATGGCCTTTAAAATGTTAAACCAATGCTCAATTGGGCTATTTTGCTCACAATAAGTTTAAAGCCTCTACAAATTTTCAGATAGCTACATTTCAAATTTCTTCAAGAAAAATTTTACGTTTATCAAAATTCACTCATTTTCTCAAGATTTGATCAAATTTTTCAGATTTTCAGATTCTTCCAATTTTTAGACAAATGTCCCTTACCCCCACACTTGAATAAAACATTGTCCTCAATGTTTAAAAAATTCACCACCTTATGAAAGGGTAACAAAAACTCTCCTGAACTTCCTCATGTTTTATTCTTCAGGATGCATCGCTTCATCTCCAACTTTCCACTATTTTATGATGAATTCAGGCACTATATATGCTGAATAACTCATCACCTTTGCAGATTTTAGCTTGCAAAATTCCATCTAGGTGTGCACACTCATTCTTGGTCCAAAAACCTTTCAACCACAACACATGGAAGAGTTGTTATTCACCAATTCAATCAAACAACATACTAATCTAAATGAAATAACCAAAACAAAGCTGAAAAACATAAGCTACTACTAAAAAAAATGTGAACAAGAATAAAAAAGAAATGCTAATTTATAGTCTTTAGCTTGACTTTTCCCACTTTCAAGGCTCTTGTAAGACAACGCTAGGGGGTTTGTTTTCAGGACATCCCCCATGGTAGTTCTTTAATCATTGCCCATTAACTTTGAAAGATTCATTGCTCTTTGGAGAGCAAATTTCAATGACACCTAAAGGTGAAACATTCGCCACTACAAAAGGCCCTAACCACCTTGACTTGAGTTTTTCAAGCAATAGGCAAAGCTGACTATTGTAAAGGAGTACTAGTTGTCCCAGGGCAAAGTGTCTTGCTAGAATGTGCTTATCATGCCACCTCTTTGCCCTTTCTTTGCATAACTTTGAGGTCTCATAAGCCATGGCCCTCCATTCTTCTAGTTCATTAAGTTGTAGCAATCTTTTACCACTTGCAGCTTGTATATCAAAATTTAGGAACTTAGTGGCCTAACATGCTTTATGTTCAAGTTCCATGGGGAGGGGACATGCTTTACCAAAAACTAGTCTATAGGGAGACATGCCTATTAGAGTCTCAAAAGCTATTCTATAAGCCCACAAGGTATCATCAAGCTTAAGTGCCCAATTTTCTCTAGATGAATTCACAATTTTCTCCAAGATTCTCTTCAACTCCTTATTAAACACATCCAATTGACCACTGGTTTGTGCATGATAAGGTGTGTCGATCTTATGCTTGACTCCATATTTCTCTAAGAGTTTAGCCATCAAATTATTACAAAAATGGGTTCTATTATCACTAATGATTGTTCTAGGAGTTCCAAACCTAGAGAATATGTTCTTCCTTAGAAATTGCACTACAACCCTAGCATCATTAGTTGGTGTGGCAATTGCTTCTACCCATTTTGAAACATAGTCAACAACTACAAGAATGTATTCATTATTCAAGGATTCTGGAAAAAGGCCTATGAAGTCTATACCCCACACATCAAATATTTCACACACAAGAATTTTAGTAAGGGGCATTTCATGCTTTCTAGAAATATTATCTATCCTTTGGCATTAGTCACAAGAAATACAATGGGTATGAGCATCCTTGAGCAAGGTTGGCCAATAAAAACCTGATTGTAGCACTTTGGCTGCTGTCTTTGTTGGTCCAAAATGGCCTCCAACCTTTATATCATGGCAATGGCTCAAGATGCTTTGTATCTCTCCCTTAGGTACACATCTTATCACTTGGTCCGCACAAATCTTATACAAATAAGGGTCGTCCCATAGGTAATGCTTCACTTTTGAAAAGAACTTCTTCCTTGTTGTGTTGTCATGTCTTTTGGAATCCACGTGCTTGCATGATAGTTAGCATAGTTAGCAAACCAAGGCAATTTATCAAAAATAGATAAAAGGAAGAAATAGCAAAGATTTTCTCATTTAGGAATTCTTCATTAATCTCTTTCTTCTCTTTAATTTCAGTTTCAAGCCTAGACAAGTGGTCTACCATAACATTTTCAGCACCCTTTTTGTCTCTTATCACCACATCAAACTCTTGCAAAAGTAGCATCCACCTTAAGAGTCTTGGCTTGGCATCCTTTTTGGCTAGCAAGTACTTAAGAGCTGCATGTTTACTATAAATGATGACTTTAGAACAAATGAGATAGGATCTAAATTTGTCAATGGAAAAGATAACCGAAAAAAACTCCTTCTCTATTGTGATATAGTTAAGTTGGCTACCGTGAGCATTCTACTTGCATAATAAATCGCATGAAAGCTTTTCCCATTCCTTTGTCTAAGAACAGCTCCAACCGTACCATCACTTGCATCGCACATGAACTCAAATGGAAGGCTCCAATCAGGTGCTACAACAACAAGAGAAGTTATTAGTTTTTCTTTCAACAAATTAAATGCATGCAAGCAATTATCAGAAAAAACTAAATTTGACATCTTTTGTTAAGAGAGCCATGAATGGCTTTGTGATCTTGGAGAAGTCCTTAATGAATCTTCTATAAAAGCCCGCATGTCCAAGGAAACTCCTCACTCCCTTCATCAATGTTGGAGGAGGCAAGTTGGCAATTATATCCACCTTGGCTCTATCTACCTCAATGCCAACTACTGAAATTTTGTATCCTAAGGCAATCCCTTCATTTACCATGAAGTGGCATTTCTCCCAATTCAATACTAGGTTGGTCTCCTCACAGCGCTGCAAAACTAATGAGAGTTGATTAAGACAATTCTCAAAGGAATCACCAAATAAAGTTAAATCATTCATAAAAATTTCAAGAAACTTCTCATTCATGTCCGAGAAAATGGACATCATGCCATGTTAGAATGTGGCTGGCACACTGCATAATCGAAATGGCATCCTTCTATAAGCAAATGTGGCATAGGGACAAGTAAATGTAGTCTTCTCTTGGTCCTCTGAGGCTATAGGTATTTGGTTATAACCTAAATAGCCATCAAAAAAGCAGTAAAAGATATGCCCTGCAACACACTCAAGCATTTGGTTAATGAAAGAAGTGGGAAATGATCTTTCCTAGTTATAGCATTCAACTTCCTATAATCTATATGTACCTTCCAACCTGCGACAGTTCTTGTGGGGATTAGTTTAGTCTTATCATTTTTAACAATGGTTATCCCCCATTTCTTAGGCACTACTTGTATGGGAGATGTCTAAGAACTATCAGAAATAGGGTAGATGATACCTGTATCAAGCAATTTGATGATTTCTTTCTTCATTACCTCTTGCAATGCAGGATTTAGCCTTCCCTGATGCTGAATTACAGGTTTGGCATTATCCTCTAAAAGTATTTTGTGCATGCACATCGATGGAGAAATTCCCTTAATGTTGGCTATTGTCCACCCAATGGCTTTCCTATGCTTCCTTAACACATTAAGCAACTTCTCCTCCATCTCACCTGTTAAAGAGGAAGAACAAATAATAGGATAAGCATTAGGTTCAAGAAATGTTTATTTAAGTTGAGAAGGCAATTCGTTAAGTTCAAGTTTGGGAAAAATTTCAGCTTTCTCCTCTTTATAATTTTCAACTTCCTTATCACACTCTTCATTTTCTTCATCCATGCCCTTCTCCAATAATTCCTCACCATCTTCTGTATAATAATCCATCACCAACTCATCAATAGTATCCCTAGAAAAGTCATGGCAAACATCTACAGTTGAGCAAGAGAGAAAATCTAAAGGATATTTCATACAATTTCCTATATTGAATACTAATTCCTCATTATTCACCCTAAAGATTATTCTTCCTTGTTGAACATCTATCAAAGATCTACCAGTTGCCAAAAATGGTTTCCCTAAGATAATAATGGTATCCTCATCTCCTAGCATGTCTAGAACAATGAAATCAGTAGGGAGAGTAAATTTATCAACCTTCACTAAGAGATCTACTGCTATGCCCCTAGGTCTGTTAATTGAATTGTCAGCAAATTGAAACATCACTTTCGTTTCCTTGATCTCACCCACACCCAACTTCATAAATATAGAGTACAACATCAAATTAATACTTGCACCTAGATCACATAAAGCTCTAGTACAATGAAAATATCCTATAATATAAGGTATAGTGAAACTCCCTAGATCTTTAAACTTTAGTGGAATTTTGCTTTGCAAGATGGCACTACATTGTTCAGTAAGTCTCACTATGCCTATGTCCTCTATCTTCCTTTTGTTGGAGAAAATGTCCTTCAAGAACTTGGCATAAGTGGGCATTTGGGATATCACTTCTGAAAAAGGCATGTTGACATTTAGTTACTTCAAAATATCCAAGAATTTTGAGAATTACTTGTCAAGTTGCTCTTGCTTGTACTTTTGGGGATGTGGAAGGTTCAAGTATTTCACGGGATTTCAACCTCAATTTCTTTCCCTTTGGATCCTCTCATCCCTTTCTTTTGAGAGTTCTTGCTTGAAGAAGCTTGTTGAAAACTTTCAAAATCTGCAACTTGTGGTGCTTTTTCAATTTCTTCCTCCTCTCTATTATGTTTTTTAACCATGCCTATGGTGTTCTTTCCCATCTCAACTTCAGCTTGCTTTTCATCCTCTTGTTGTTTTCGAAGAGGACAGCTGAAATTTTCTAGAATTTGCAGCAAATGCAGAATTTTCAGCTTTCTCACTCTCTTCAGTTGGCCTCTCTTTGATGACCTTTGGGTTTTCCAATTGTTTTCCACTCTTAAGAGTAACAACACTTGCTTCAACTACATCTAGATTTGCTAAAAATTTAGTAACCCCTTCATTCCCTGCAAGTTGATTTTTTGCTGAATCTTCTAAAATTACAGAATTTCTAAACTCTGCAACTTCTAAAATTTTCTCCACAATTGTGGGTGTTGTGCTACTCTTCAAATTCTCAATTGGTTGGTGGCTTAACTGCTACATCTCTTGACTTTTAACCTCAAACATTTTCTAATAATGCTAATTGTCCTACTAATTTTTCTCTTGAGCATCTTGCTGAAACTGTTGAATTACCTGCTGATTATGAATCTACAATTGGCTAGAATTTCCCAAATATGCAAGTCTATAAGTTTTTTCCAATCCCATCTCTTTATCTACTGAAATTATATCATCTATTCCTTGATTTGGGCATTGAAATTGCTCCTCTAACTGACTTCCACTTCTAAAGGATATAGCCTTAGCTTGCTCTCTTGGATTTTTCTCGGTGTTACTAGGCCAAAAACCTTGAGCTCTATCGGCCACGATGTTTGCAAGCTGTCCAATTTAAGCTTCTAAATTCCTTATGCTTGCTTCTTGGATGCTGAATTTCTACTCAACACTGGAAATGAATTTAGACATCATGTCCTCCAAGCTGGGCTTTGGTGGTACTTATACTCTTTGTTCTTGCCTTGGCTGAAAACCTAGTGGCTATTGGAGACCACTAGGTTGTGGCACCCTTACTCCTTTGTTCCAAGAGAAATTTGGGTAATTTCTCCACCCTGCTGAATTATTGGGGATTGCTCCTATTGAAGGCATTGGACACAAAGTTCACATTCTCTTGAGATGACATGCTCCCACTACTATCGTCTTGGCACTCATGATTAGGGTAGCCTCCTCCACAAAAATCACAAGGTTGTGTCATTTGCACATTCATCGCAAATTGGGTAGATTGGACTGTGAGGTTGTCTATTTTTCTATTTAAGACTTCCAATTGTGCTGCAAGTGAAGTGACTTGATCCACATTATAGATTCCTGCTCCTCTCTTTGTTGGCATTCTATCATTGGGCCATTGGAAAGAATTTTCAGCTATCTCTTCAAATAAATTGTAGGCTTCTTTAGGGGATTTGTTCATAACTGAACCTCCAGTTGATGCATCTATCATATCTCTTATAGAATGATTTATCCCATTGTAGAAAGTTTGGATTTGAAGTCAAATTGGCAACTCATGGTTTGTCATTCTCCTAAGTATCTCCTTGTATCTCTCCCAAGCCTCATATAATGATTCCATGTCACTTTGTTAAAAAGATAAAATCTCATTCCTTAGCTTATATGTCTTAAAGGGAGGAAAATACTTGGTTAAAAATTTCTTGACCATCGTTTCCCAAGTGGTAATGGAGCCTAGAGGTAAAGATGTGAGTCAACCCTTAGCCTTGTCTTGAAGCGAGAATGGGAATAATCTTAATCTCACCACATCTTCAGACACACCATTATATCGAAATGTATCACATATCTCAAGAAAACTCCTCAAATGCGTGTTCGGATTTTCATGAGGTAATCCACCAAATTGGTTAGCTTGAATCATGGTGATTACAACTGGCTTTATTTTGAAACTGTTTACATTCACTCCTGGTCTCCTTATGCTAGACTCAGCTCTAGTAAAAGTGGGAGCTACATACTCTCTTAAGGTCTTATTTACCTCTAGTTGAATATCCTGATTTTCCATGTCTAGTTGATTTTGTTCTTGTTGTTGGTTAGCTCTTTGCATCCACTTTCTTCTTAATTCCCTAAAGGTTCTTTCAATTTCTGGATCAAACTCCTATAACTTTTTCCCTTCACTTCTGGTCATGCAATCGAACAATTTCCTGCAAAATTATTCTCCAAAATCCTGTAAGTTTCTAAATCTAAGGCCTGCAATTACTCACTTAACTTGTTGAAATCTATAACTTTTCTCTTCCACACTTCAACCAGGAATCAGAATTTGATTTTTGTGAAATTTATGTAAACACCTAAGCTGCAATTGTAACCAGATACAGTTAACAAAGTAAAATGGTAAGCTAATTGTAGAAAATTGAAATAACAGCTAAGAAATAAAAGACAAACAGATTATAAAAGCTAATTAATTAGAAAAATTGGAAATATAATAACCTATAAAACTAAAAACTAAGAAATAACAAATAAGAAATATAAAGCAAAAACAAAAACACTAATTACAGCACTTGCACTAACTAAAATTTTGCACTCAAATCAAGTAGAGCAACTCTGTATCATTTCCAAAATGCAAATATAGCTAGCATAAAGCACAAGTGAAAAGATTCCCAATCTAACAAGTTGAATTGAAATTTGTGAAATATGTCAATCCTCGGCAATGGCACCAAAAACTTGATACAAGCTAGAGCCACTAGCAAGTGCACTAGTCGTACAAGTAATATAATGATAAGTGAGTATCGTTCCCTCGAGGATTGTTTTTTTTAAAAAAAATTAAAATTCACTTCAACTATGCAATATTAGTTGAGATTTTAGATTTTTATGAAAATTTTCAAAAAATTTACTCAACTAAAACTATTGAATTAACTAACTTAACTAAGGAATGTTGTCCCAAAAGGCAACCCAATAAACTATCGCGGAAGTTAAGTATGTGAAAAAATTAAAAACAATAAAAATATTGAATCAAATAAACTAATACAATTCACCCAATAATAAATATAAAACAATTTCAAGTAAAGTAAAGAGAGTAGGGATAAGAGATGCAAACTCTTTTATAGTGGTTCGACTTGCTACCCAAGTCTACGTCCACTCCTCGAGCTCCAACTAGCCGAGGTTCTACTAAGTCTCTTGCACTTGACGGAGGCAAGAAATCCCGAATACAAACAAAATCCCTTGCACTTGGCGGAGGCAAGAAATCTCGATTACAAAGCCTTTGATTCGGTGAGCTTCAAACACCAATACAAATAGAAATGAAGATGAAGTAGAAATGTAGCAATTCCTCTTAAGTAGGATTAGCTACCACTCATGTACAAAATGATCTCACTTCAAAGAGGCACTCTCATGAATTAAAACAATTTCCTCTATGCACTCTTTGATCTAGTAATAAACAATATAGCACAAAGAATTAGAGAGAGATTGAAGAGGCTTTGAGAGCTTGTTGTTGTGTTCTTCTCCCTTCAATCCATGCTCCTTTTATAGGCAAAAACACCAAGGAGACGTTGGCCTTTGTGGAAGATAAAATCATTTCTCAACAGTAACTGCACATTGGCTCAATTCAAAAATTCAAATAAAATGGCTCCGAATTTTCAAAAACTCTTAAAATATTCTTGAATACTCCTCATTGAGTCTATTTTCAAATGCAAAAAGAATCATTCAATTATCGTGCACCGTTTGAGAGAAATCATCAAATCTTCAACGACATGCCAGACTGTAAAATTGTTTTTGTCAAAAGTTGTTGGCCAAGTTCAAAATTGTTTAGAAATTTTAATTTGTATTCAAAAATAACAAATTATATATATTTGAAAAGCTTATAACGTATACTTTCATTTAAATTTGGATTCGTGTGAATTTGACTTTTATATTTTGAAATATTGTAAACATACTGTAGTATATTTATTTTGTCTGCTGACAGTGCAACTCAGCAGAATGACCCACTTTGAAAAATTATATCTATCAAACTATAAGTGTAAAACGTGCAAATAATATATGAATTTAAAGCTCAACACGTCTACTTTACAAATAAAATTAATTCATAATTTTATTTATATTATAAATTATATTTTACTAATTAAAACAAATATCGTGCAGATTTCAAGAATGACTTTTTCAGAAAATAATATATGAGATTGATATAATAAACTGCTTTAATATAAAAGAATATATATGATGAATTATATATCAAAATAAAGATATTTGAGTGTAGTTTCATATAAATTTGACTTTATAATTTTTTGACTTTTCTATAGTAAGATATAATTAATTTACTACACACATGTCTAATTTAACAGTTTCACAATTTAGTATATGTAATGTAGTTAAACAATAAACTTAATATTATAAATTGTCCATATTATTCATTATATAAAAATATATAATAATTTTAATTTGTTTTGTCATTATCAAAATAAATATGAAACTTTGAGGCTAACAAGGAAAACTAGAGAATGACACTTTAATTAAGAGGAGATCCAACTAATGGAGAGTTGTCAGGGGCATTTCACCTATACTGCTCAGTCTTGCTCTTTATCATGAATCTAATTTATGAGAATTTTTCTAGAACTTTTATGTTGATGAGATTCCAAAAAAAATATAAAAGTCCATATTTCAGGATCAATTAACTATTCTAAATTCAACTAAATTAAAAACAGCCTTCTCAAGTCAGTTTTTATTTAAATAAATTCAAAATGTACTATGTTCTGTAAAATTTCTTTCATTAAGCGCCCTCTTAGGTCTACTTAACACACTACACAACTCACAACAATGTTCTTTCAAATCAATTGGAGTTATGTTATATGTAACTTAACATCGCGATTAACAACCATGATTGAAAAAAATTAACGCTACTCACAATTAACATACTGTCTCAATTACTCCTTTTGGAAGATCACTGACGCGAGTACATTAAGTTGTAAATAGAATTCCATTAAGATCATGTTACATATAAACTCAAAAAATCCTAGAACAACTACAGATTTAAGTAAAATTTTTGATATACATAAAACGTAAAATCAGCTTAGGCCTATTTCAGATTTCATATATAACAGCATTAAAATCAAGAAAAATATGTAGAAAACCCGATTTCAGCAATGCATAGATTCAAGAATTACAGCAAAATCTAAGCAGTTAAGTTACATCACCCCTAGCTAAATGAAATTAGCTCATTGTGTTGTTCAACAACTCATACATGAGTTCAAAATTTGTAAAGAATACAACCATGATTCTAAACAAATAGAAAATAGTAGACAAATGAAGAAAAATAATAAGAGAAAACTTAGTCTATGAAGAATTTTGAGGATACCAATTGATGCTTCCCAATTCTCTCCTCTCTTTCTCATGTCTCTCCCCCTCTTTGCTGTCAATCCTTCATCCCCATTTTCTTGTTTGTCTTCTCCTCTCTTTGCCGTCTTCTTCTTAATGTAACCCTACTCTCCAAAAAATAAAAGATGCTTTTGGATACTAAGTTGCTACTAGGTCATGGATCTAGATTATCTTCAACAAATCAAGTCTTGGGTTTTCATATGGATTTGGATATGCAAACTCTGATGTTGTGTGCTGCAACTGAAACTGCAAGTTTACTTGTTTCTTTCAAAATTTTGAATATCTTCTGTGCTGAATTGGACTAAGGCCCAAACATAAAAGTTGTAGCATTCTTCTTTATCTTTCAAACTTCTCTTGAATTAACTCAATTGGAATTTTCTAGCTCAGGTTATGAATGTTTTTCTCCAACACGCTGCTGTTGAAAATCTGCAGAATTGTTTTGCTGCTGCAACTGTTCGCTAAATTTTGAGACCCTTCTGTGCTGAATTACATTTTGAACAAAACACAAAAGTTGTAGAGCTTTCTTAAAGGTTTCCAAAACATCTTAAATTAGTTCTATCTAAATTTTGTAGCCCAGGTTATGATTCTTTTTCCAAAATAGTAGCAAGTAGTAAAACTGTTGCTATTGCTACTAGTGCCATATTTTGGCTTATTTTTGAGAGTCTTCTGGGCTGAAATAGGCTGAGGCCAAAACAGGAGAGTTGTAAATCCTTTTCTTGGTTTTTTGGAACTTCTTGAATTGCCCCAATCTAAGTCTCCTAGCTTCAGTTACGAACATTTTCTCTGGGCTACTACTATTGTAACTCCACTTGCACCTCTAAAATAACATTTCCTTGAAATTAAGCTCTAATTAAGCTTGGCTTGACCCAAAATCCTTTCTACCAAATTTGTTAAGCTATATTGAACTCTGTAAAAGCTTTAAACTTGGTCTCCAAACCTTGTTCTTTGATTTGACCCTCCAATGAGCTAGTTTCACTCAAAAGTTGAAAACTTTACTTCTCTTCATCTCAAGCAACAAATTCTCTCGAATTTACCTAAAATCACCTCCAGCAACTTTGTTAAGCTGGATTGGGATGGATTAAAACCTTAGGACCACTTTCTAATCTTCACATTGCATTTTGACCTATGAAAACCTAAATTGACCACAGTGAGGAAACTTGAGATTCAACACAAAAATACTCAATAAAACTTAATTTTGCTAAAAACTAATAATTTCACTCAAACTAAGGGAGAATAAAGAAATCAAAAGAATTTAGGCATTTTGCATCCCATTTTTAGCTCAAAGTAGTGAAAAATACTTTATAAATCCAATAAAATTGAGCACAAAAGTATTATGCAAATTGAATTTATCAGCAACCCAAGAGGGGGTGAATTGGGTTTTTATCGCAGAAGCTGATAGTATGAAAAATTAAAACGCAATAATAAAAATATTGAATCAAATAAACTTATACAATTCAACCAATAATAAATATAAAATAATTTTAAGTAAAGTAAAAAGAGTAGGGATAAGAGATGTAAACTTTTTTATAGTGGTTCGACTTGCTACCCAAGTCTACGTCCACTCTTTTGAACTCCAACTGGCCGAGGTTCTACTAAATCCCTTGCATTTGATGGAGGTAAGAAATCCAGAGTACGAACAATGTCCCTTGCACTTGGCGAAGGCAAGAAATCCCGATTACAAAACCTTTGATTCAATGAGCTTTAAACACCAATACAATGGTAATGAAGATGAAGTAGAAATGTAACAATTTCTTTTAAGTAGGATTAGCTACCACTCATGTACAAAAATAAACTCACTTTAAAGAGGCACTCTCAAGAATAAAACGATTTGCTCTATGTACTTTTTGATATAGTAATAAACAATATAGCACAAAAAATTTTAGAGAGAGATTGAGAAGGCTGTGAGAGCTTGTTTTTGTGTGCTCCTCTCTTCAATTTATGCTCCTTTTATAGGAAAAAAAAAAATACCACAGAGACGTTGGAGAGATGTTGGCCTTTGTGAAAGACAAAATCATTTGTCAACAGTGTCGTTTCAAAAATTCAAATAAAATGGCTTCAAACGTTCAAAAATTCTTAAAACATTTTTTAACACTCTTCAATGAGTCTATTTAAAACACCAAAAAAATTATTGAATTGTTGTGCACTGTTTGAGAGAAATGATCAAACTTTCAACGATATACTAGATTGTAAAATTACTTTTGACAAAAGTTGTTGGCCAAATTCAAAATTATCTAGAAATTTGAATTTGTCATCAAAAATAACAAATAATATATTTTAAAAACTTATAATGTCTACTTTCATTCAAAATTTGAGTTGTACAAATTTGACTTTTATATTTTGTGATATGATAAAAAAAATTATGGTATACTCATTTTGTCTGTTGATAGTGTGACTCAGCAGAATGGCCCACTTTAAAAAATTATATCTATCAATCTATAAGAGTAAAACGTGCAAATAATATATGCATTTAAAGCTCAGTACGTCTACTTTATAAATAAAATTAATTTAGTATTTTATTTATATCATAAGTTATATTTTACTATTTAAAACTAATATTGTGCAGATTTTAACATTGACTTTTTAGAAAATAATATATAAAATTAAATAAAAACTGCTTTGATATAGAAGAGTACATGACATAAATTATACCTCAAAATAAAGGTATTTGAATATAATTTCATATAAAATTCACCTTACTATTTTTAAAATTTTATATAATAAAATATGATCAATTTATTACATACATGTCTAATTTGACAATTTCACTTTATAGCACATGTAGTGTATATATCTCCAAATAATAAACTCAACAATATAATTTGCCCATATTTTTCATTATATAATATATATATATAATAATTTTAATTTATTTTGTCATTATCAAAAATATATGTTAAACCTTGTGGCTAACAGATTTTGTTTCTGATTTTATATGAATTTTTGGTTCAGTTGTATGTTGAGTTATATATTAGGCTTGCAGGGTTAGAATTTATTCTAGCCTTTACACTGGTGATGAATCTACTTTTCTGGGTCGTGACAAAGATGGTCTTAGAGTAAAACAATAGTTGGACCTATTCTGTTTAGATACAAATATGGATTTCTTACTTAACAGGGATGTCAAGTATTTAAGTGAAAGAGATTGTGACATCCCATTTCACATCAATTGCCGAGAGTAATATGATATGGTATATAAGAGACTAGAGGCAATTACTGAACAACTTAGGCGACTAATCAGCGCATTGATGAGCCTTTGAGGATTATAAGTAAAGATTTTAGATACTTGGAGCACTTTATAAATTTCTAATGATTATGGGAGTGTAACATTTAAGCTGCTTGAGTGTAAATGTAGTTCAATTAACTCACTTGATCTCAGATGAGCTTTTATAGCTTTTGGCTCATAAAGTAATAAGAAAGTCTTTGTAATTCAAAGAATAAGTTACTAAGTTATAGGTTTATTAGTGAAAATGTTTAAAATGTGAACTTATGAGCCAAAGAGATATTGAAAGTTGGTATGCATTTTCTATTTTATTTAGTTTATAAATTACGAACGTGGGAATTTCTTAGTCATAGGAGAGATTTCTGAGCATTTTAAAAGATTAAGAGAATTTTATTAAGTGATTGTATTAGCATAATTCCTAAGGTATTAACCAATATTATGAGTGAAGTGAAATATTCAGGAAATGTAATGGAGAGACTGAGGACAATATGAAATGATTCTCTGTTAGATTTACAAATTATGGTGCTTTCTATTTTTAGGAGACTAATGAATTGTGATCATTATAATAATTAGGTACTTGGCATACTTGATGAATTTTGAATACTCAATTTATATAACTACTTGTAAATTTTTATATTAACTTGAGGTGTGGAGTGGTTATTTCAGGTATTAAACTTGTAATTATGTTCTCATGGTTAGGAATACCATCTGTTATAAACCACGTTGTAGTGTTATTCTTTAAATTAGTTGAAATATAGTGTTGTTTATTAGATATTCTATATATCTAACTTGATGTTTGACCCAAATTTGATCCCTAGTATTAGAGAATATTAGTTTTCTTGTATGACATAATCAAGAATGGTTTTATGTAGGTCTTATTGGGAAAAAGTGATTGTTTTAGAGGGTAAGAATTCAAGATATAAGCACTATATTAGATTCTGCATCTTGAGTTCCTTTGAGATGGTGAGTTGACTTGAGGTTTAATTGAAAATCTGAATTCTACGAGAAATGGAGACCAAGTTGAGAGAATTTTTTTGAAACTAATGATTTTATCTTAAATGTGAAGTATTTTCTCAAAAAAAAAAATATTGAATGTTAGACCAAGTTGAGGCATGTAGTAGATAGCAAAACTTGTGCCAATAAACCACCTCAGTTTTTGAAATTTGGAGTTTAGTGCTGATTCTAGTCAATACTAAGTATAGAGACGCAAGTGACTCTATATTGGATTGAAAATGTAAGATGACATGTGCAAAGCTATTCGAGAGCAAATATGAATGGAATCTTGAATCTATAATTGTGTTGCTAGGATTTGAAAATGGAGTAATGAATAAATATAATCTTTTGGATTTAAGAATGAAGCTAAGATTTTGAGAAATAGCATTTGTGAAACTTTTATATCATTCAAGGAAAGAAGCAGCATGTGAATCAAGGAAAAATGAGGTGTGCAAAGTACACCTATTTGTTCAAGACATAAGATTAGAGGTTACTCTTAGATTTTAAATTCGATAACTAAATTTTTTTAAGGGGGTGAAACTGTAACACCCCAAAAATTTTGGAGTATTATTTGAATTTATAAATTTAAGAATGACTCAATTGAAAGAGATCAGAAGTTCAGTGGTTGAATTAAAACAAAAAAGGGCTAAATTAAAATAATTAGAACTATAGGGAGTTTTAAACAAAATTAATAAGAAAAGGGCAAGGACTGAATTGAATGAGATTAGGAGTTCGGGGACTAAATCGCAAAGATCACGTAAATTGGATCCTGGCCATCATCGCCTACCTATTCTAGAACCGAATCAAGAGATTTGGTTAATTATATGAGACTCAATTAGAAATTGATCTAATTGAGCACATAAATAAGACAAACCGAGACAATTAGACAAAAACCCTATGTAGATTTCACTCTTTGCCTTTGATTTTACCAAGAATTTTGGAGTTGAAGTTTTGCGGCAACTTTGGGAATATAGTTTTCACTACAGCCATTGACGAGTGATTGAAGCAGTTCTGTACAGAAAAGGATCAATACAAGTGTCAACCAGAGGCAAACCATAGCCTACTGCTAGGATGTGCAAGGATTTAACAACCATTGAAATCAATTTCATCTAGGTATGTGACTATGAATAATTGAATCATTTGGGTTAAGAAAAGACCTGGAAAGGGTCCGAGTTTGGCAAATGGATTTGGGCATAATAATCTAGGCTGGGTTATATTTCGGTTATTGGGCTCATGGGTTGGGCCAACAATAAAAAGTTGTAAATTGGGCCTAAGTTTTGAACTAGGCTGGGATTGGTTTTAACTGGGCTGAAGGGCTAGGCTAGTAACGGAATTGGGTTGCCAAAAAGTAGATCCAAAATCTAGGTCTAGATCAAAGAAATTTAGTAAACAATAAAATATAGAAAATAAATGGAACAAAGCCAGTTTAGAGTTGAAACTAGCCGATTCAAGGTCAAAACAACCAGTTCACTTCTAGTTCAAGTCATGGTAAATTGGTTAACATTTAAGCCAACCCTTCTAAATTCGGTTTAAGGCTAAGTAAGGTTTTAAGTCACCGGTTCAACATTGAAAAAAACCAATTTGATGCTTAATGTGGCTGGTTCAGTCCTTTTGGTTCGGTTCAATATGTTAATTACCTAGTTCACTGTATTTATGCCCAGTTCAGAGTGTTATGCCCGGTTCAGTGTGTTAAAGGTCTGGTTCATGGTACTAAAGGCTAGTTCAAGGCCAATTTAGTGTATTAGATGGCAAATCATGGTCGGTTCAGCATTTTAATAAATGGTTCAAGGCTAGTTTAATATTCTAATGATTAACTTATAGGTTAAATAAACTGATTTTATGTTTTATGAGTCCGGTTCAAGGTTTTATCACTCAGTTCATGAGTTATTTGGTCAATTCTGGGCTTTAATAGGCCAACATGGCATTCAAGCACAAGAATCTAGTGATTTACTTAGGTTTTATATGTATTAGCAATTTGAAATAAGGTATTTTATTGTTTAGCGTTTCTGTACAGTTTTGGTTGAGCTCATACATCGTAGGAGATTGACTACTCGATTTCTAGTAGTTCAGTGAGTAATAATATGCATTTATGAGCATTTACAATTTTCCATAATTGTTATAAATTATGATTTTAAATGATATATCCGATTTCTGAAAATTTGATAAAATGTTGTTTTAAAAGTGAAACAAAGGACATGTATGAAATTTATGTTTGGAAATGAATATCTGTTAATTATGTTTGACTCTGTACATGGAAAATCTTATTAAACTGTTTCTGTTAAATTCTGAAAATTTCTATTAAATGGTTTTCATTTATTTTGAAAAATAAAAAGTTCTGTTCAATTGTCTTGTTATGTATGCAAAACTGTTTTTAAAGGGAGTTTTGGATTTTAGAACACTGCAGCCAACGGCAATAAGCGTTAGACTAAATATACCCTATACGGGGTCCTCATCTAGCAGGGGTGATGGTGTTAGACTTTATTATTTTTGTTTGTCAATATGACTGATATGTTGTTGTTCTGTTATCTGGCATGACTGATATATTGCCGTTTTGTTATTTGGCAGATTGTATGTCGCCATTCTATTATATGGACAGACTGAATGTTGCCATTCTGTTATTTGGGCATATTGAATATTGTCATTCTGTTATTTGATAGACTGTATGTCGCCGTTCTGATTTATTATATATGTTCCATTCTGCAGTACGAACTCTCTAAAATTCTGATTTCTGATATATGGAAATGACTTGTTATATTGTAAAGTTTTTTTGATATCTGTAAATGATTTGTTATATGGTAAAGATTTTGATATCTATAAATGATTTGTTACATTGAAAAGATTCGATATCTATAAATGATTTGTTACATAAAAGATTCCTGATATCTAAAAATGATTTGTCATACAATAGAGTTTCTAAAAAATGTAAAAGATTTGTTACATGGTAAAATGTTTTGATCTTATATGTTATACATATTCTTTATTCTCATAAATGCATATTATTATTCATTGTATCTGTCGACTCACCCTTATTTTTTTCTAGATTAGAGCTTGGGTACTTGGTTGGATCTTTGCTGCTTAGAAGAAGTCTTTGTATTTCTGCTATTTCCGTTCTTAGTTAGAAAAGTTAGTTATTTTAACTTCTGCCAGATTTATATTTTTGGATTTCATAGATAGTTTCATTTGATTATAGACAAATTCCTATGGATATATTGACAGTTTGTTTGAGATTCTAGATTCGATTTTATTTACAATTTTATATGAATTTTTGGTTCAGTTATATGTTGAGTTATATGTTAGGTTTGCAAGATTAGAATTTATTCTACCCCTTATGCCAATGATGAATCTACTTTTCTGAGTTGTGACAAAAAAGCAACTACAAGCTCAATACATTGGATGAAAATTCGTAATTTGTTCAAGTTATTAGTTTGATGTGTTGATTCTTAATATAGGACCTGGTAGCACAAAGGGAAGTTGAGAGCAAACTGGTGGTTGATATATTTAAATGGAAAGAAAATTCAAATAAATTAAATAAAATAGATCAAATCTAAATCCTATTTTGTAATACTTTCCAATAAAAAAATTTCTATCCTTTAAAAATAAGAATAATAAAATTTATATGATTAAATAATTTCAAAGAATACATTAAAGGTGTTAAAATATAGTCAAATAATTATTTAAATATAACCATAAAGTAAAATAAGATCTCTATTTGCTGCTTTTTCAATATATATGTTGAGAAATTCTAGAGTTCTCCATGACTCGGTCATCTATTTTATTTTATCTTTTTTAGTAAGAGAGGTTTCCACCAGAAGTTTGCAAACTTGGGGTTGCCTTGCCTTCTGGAAATGGTGCCTGTTCCGCAGATAGAGATGAGGCTTTAGCCGTTGCTGTACGTGCACTGGTGATGAAACACAATCCTTCCCACAATGAATCTCAACTGGCAATGCACATTGACTCATTCAATCTCTCTACCTCTATGAGACGAGGGCACATCTATTAGCTTATTACCATCTATGTAGTGGTTGGCCTTCTAGAAACACCGTAGAAGTGATTAATATTAATGAGAGGTGTCAAGTTAAAAAAAATAATTTTAAAATTTTAAAATAAATTTTTTTGAATTCAAATCTCATTAAATTTTATCAATTTTAACAGGATTTATATGAAATTTCAACAGATTAAGTGAAATCTCTTCAAATCTTGTTAATTTTAAATGGATTTCCATGGAATCTCTACAAATTAAAAGAAATTTCATAAAATTCGAATCTCCTTTTTCCAATTTTTCATCCAAATGATAAAAATAGAATTTTCAAATCCAAATCTTATCAAATATTAGGTTGTCAAACACAGGGTATATCTTTTTTCTTGAATCGCTTGAATCTATCGTCAGTCTTTTACTTTTAAAATAATTATATGTCCCTTTTTCTCAATGGAAGTGTGTTAAAATTAAGCCACAAGACGACACATGGCTACTTGCTACGGATATTCATTCTTGGTTTAAACCATGAGGTCTTAACAATTTACAATTTAACAAACAAACCTCATTACCTAATTACACAATCATTCATTCGACTCTACTTCAATATCTATCGTCACCGGAAGAGAAAACCCCAAATTGAAAGGATTACTTTCAACCCTTTTATAGCCCCCCAAACCCTTACAATTCTTGGGCGATCAATTGGGAATTAAATTCAATCAATTGCAAGCCCGTGACATTCTAATTTAGACACATTATCAAAAAATTAAGTGATTAGACAGCATGGGCTAAACGTAGCCCTGTCCACGATTTAATAACTGAACTGGATCAAAATTGAATCACCAATTCCAATCCTTGAAAATCATGAACCAAGATCAACACCAACACTAGCACTGAGACCTTGAAGGTTAGTCCGAATCCCAATCCTGAGCTTTCACAATTTTGAGAGTCGGCCGATTCAGTTTCAATTCTAGCCTGATCTGATTTCGTTTTACTTTTTGGTTATAGACCAAAAAAAAATTTCTAATTTTAAATTATAATTAATTTAATCTTATAAATATCTTTTCAACCATTATTTAAGATTAAGTTAGAATTTAATCTTTCAAAATATTTTCAAGTACTAAATACAAAAATAAATAAATCTAGAAAGGCATTTATTTTAAATCTAATATAACCTTAATTTAAAATTAATTTTTTAACTTAAAATTATATTTAATTTAAGACTATGTTAATATTTTAGATTAATTTATAAGTGCTAAACACTCGTTTCAGATATACAAGTGCTAACATAGACTCAAGTTAAAATTATTTATTAAAATTAATAATTGAAAGTATTTTTCAAGTGAAAAATTGAAAATCAAATAAAGTAAAAGTTATAAACTAAAAACTAATAAGAAGACAAAAAATAATAATAATAAGAAAAAACTAAACTATTAATATAATCACATAATTTAATTAATCAAATTATTACTTGTAATACCCTAACTTAGGGGTATTTATGAAAATTAATAAACTAAAGACTAAATTGAACAAAATCAAAATAATTGGGGACTAAATCTAATCAAATCAGAAACAGCAGGGACCAATTCAAGTTAAATCAGAACATTAGGATGTAAATCAAAGAAATTAAAATCTTCAGGGACCTAATAGAAATTACTCCAGATTTGGATCTAGATTTTTTTCCAAATCTCCTTTTTCCCAGATCAATCCAATCAATCTGTGATAGATTGATGAAAAAAAAATGTTCAATTTATTATATAGGAATGACATATGACCCTCGAAGAACAGGAAATTGAAATCAATTAGTTGCCAAAGTACATCCTGCAACCAAAGACTTTCTCTCAAACAAAACCCAGACCTCTGGCTGACAAATCATCAAATTCTTCTTCCACCGATCGAATCTACACACGGGGCCAACCAAAGAAGGATCATTGGTTGAAGGCGACTCAAGCAGGAGAAGGAATTCCAGGTAAAAAAATCTAATTCAAGTTCAATTTTTAAAACAAAACAGTCGTCGGGTTGCGAAGCACTCAGGTCTGTACGTGGGTTCAGGCTGCGAGATTACTGGAGCGGTCCGGAATCCGTAAATCCGGAAAGTAATAATAATAATAATAAATATATTAACAAGAAATTAAAGAAGAGGCCGGTTCACCTAAAAAATTAACCGGTTTTCCACCGGTTCAAGGGACAATAAATTAGTTAATTTAATTATCTAGCTAAGGAAATTTTGGTTCAGTACAAAATTACCATTTTAGCCCCGGTTCAAGGTTTTTTTTTTATTAAAATATATAAAAAACTGGCCGGTTTAATAGAAACCAGGCTGGTTCACTTGGTTTTTGACCGGTTTAATTCCGGTTCATTGCATAATAAAATAAATAAATAATTAATGTAATTATTTAAGTTTTGGTTCAGCAAAAAAATAATTAAGTTTTAAGGCCGGTTCAAGGCAAAAATGTATTAAACCGGCCGGTTCAACGCTCTAAAGGCCGGTTTAGTGCTCTTTTGGCCGGTTCAGTATCTTTTAAACTGGTTCCAAGCAGGATCAATATTTTGAAAATTTAAAATAAGGCTGGTTTAGTAGTTTAAAGACCGGTTCATGGCCGGTTTAGCCTCTGAATGACCGGTTCATTCCTTTAATGATCGGTTCACTTCATTAAATGATTATTTAAGGTTTAAAATTTCTGGTTTGATATTTTAAGGGAATGGTTTACGATATTGGTCCTTGGTTCGTGAAGAATTTAACGGTTCGGGACTTAAATAATTATAGAAAGGGACACGGGCACGCAAACTTAGAAATTTAGTTTACTTTTAAATTTAAATTGATTATTATCAAAAATATATATTTAGTTATACTATTATTTCCTGATTCCAGATCGATCGCCTGATTCTGGTTAAGCTGTGTCGTCAGGTGTCGGATTTCTCGGTTTCTTCGTGCTGTGAGTAGTAATGTGTATTTATGAGCCGTTCTGCTTTCCATATTTAATTTAAATCTGTTTTTATTTAACTAATTTTCTGCAAATCTGATTAAATTTTTGTTAAATTATATGACAAGGGACATGCATGTAATTTCTGAATTTGTTTTGGAAACTTATCTGTTATTTATATCTGACTCAGTTTTATATCAGTACATAGAATTATTCAGTTAACTGTTCTGTTAAATCTGGAAAACATTATTTTGCGGGAGTTTCGGATTTTTGAACACTGCAGCTGACGGCAGTATACGTTAGCATGATTTGCACCCTGTACGGGTCCCCATCTAGTAGGGGTGATGGTGCTAGACATTTCAGGGCATATGTTGCCATTTTAGTTTCAGGGCATATGTTGCCATTCAGTTTTCAGGGCATGTGTTGCCATTCAGTTATCAGGACATATGTTGCCATGTTATTACCCGGGCATTATTGCCATTACCAGCTGACTGTGTGCCGCTGCTTTGATTATTAGCTGACTGTGCGTCGCTGTCTTGGTTATCGGTTGACTGTGTGTCGCTGATCTATTTCCCGATATATGTTACATTCAGAATTACGAACTCCCTAAATGATGGAAAGTGTTTGGAAATAAATATGTTTTAGTAAAAATTACCTGTTATAATTGTATGCATGTCCTTTGATCTTGTAAATGCAGATTATTATTCACTGGGTCGATAGACTCACCCTTATTTTTTTCCAGATTCTGAGTACGCTGATCTAGTGGATCCTACTTGCTGAGAGGAGTCCGTGGCATCAGCTGTTTTGTTTAGATTTTTCTATTCAAAGTTAGTTATTCAGTTTTATCAGACTTTGTATTCCTGGAATTTTAGTATGCTCCATTTGACTACAGACAGGATTCTGTTTTGTGTTTGATATTTCAGTTAGCTTGGTTTGGATTTTATTTAAGTTTTATCAGACTTTCTGCTTTTCAGTTAAATTCAGTGTTTCTGTCAGGTTTGCATGAGTTGGGATTTATTCTAACTCTTGCGCCGGTCACGTATCCGATTTTGGGTCGTAACATTACTATTATTATTATTATTATTATTATTATTATTATTATTATTATTATTATCATCATCATCATCATCATTATTACTATTATTACTATTATTTTGGTTAGGAGGTCACATATGTTCAATGTATTTAATTTTTCTTGCTCAAGAGCTCAAAATAATTCAAAGTAATCAAATTAAATTTTCCTCTAAAAGGTCACATAAATTTGATGTAGTTAAATTAAATAATTTAATAAAAGATCATATAAATTATTATAAAAAATACAAAATTAGATAAATTAAAAATTAAAAATTAATAAGAATTTTGAATTTAATTATGTATCAAAATAGTAAAAAAAATTGTAAGGAAGAACAGGAAGTGTTCACAATTCATGGTTCACTATTGGCTCAATTTATCATAATTTTGATTCACAGTTCAATTTTGATTTATTTTTTATGATTTAAACTTAGTTCTAGTTCTCTAATTTTATGACGAACTTGGTTTGATTTCAAAGATGATAAAGTATAACTAAACTGTGAAGAAGGTTGGTTTAGGATGGAACCAGGTGATCCAATTCCTTTTTTAAAAGTTGGTCCAGGACAGTTTACAGTTTGAACCTGAACCGCAAATAAGGTTAGCTGAATAGGCAAATTTTGAGCTATGCAATCAATGACAGTGTGTTTAGAGAGAATGGGAAAGTATCTTCTAGAACAGGAGGGATCAATGACATAGCGTAATGGGTTGTGTGTTTCAACCCAAATTTTTATTTTGTTACAAATGATACGCATTTTTACTTGAGGGAATATTAGTATGTTCCAAGTAAAAGTTTCTATACTAGCAAATTAAGTTATATTCTAAGCACTTATTTTTCTACTTTTCCCTTTTTCAAACATATTTTTCAAATCCATCATACTTTTTTTTTGAGGGAGCCACTTTACTCACTTTCACTGTGAGTCTCAACTTCTTCAATCCTAAAAATATTTGCAATATTCACCTTAGTCTCCTTTACGTGTGTTCTTACTTAAGAACACATATGTTGCAAGAGAGACCCAAAAAAGGTTATCTTATGGGCTCATACAATGTGATAACGACGGATATTTATGGACCTCCTGTAGAAATACCTTCCAAAACTGTTCAATCTAATCCAACGTGAAATACTTTAGAGTCAATTCAGATTATGGTATATTTTTGTAAAATGTGAAATAAATCGAATCAAACTAAACAAACTGTATAAATTCAATTAAACCATATCACTTGTGCACACACAAGCAGAGAGAATAAAAAATCTATCTTTACATATATAGTTTATTTTACTATTTAACTGCGTACTTGTTCTTTTAATTCTCTTTTATGTTTATATTTTTTTAATAAATAATTGCTTTTCTTTCTTAAGAGTGATTTTCATTAATATGATTTTAATTTTATTGTACAATAAAATTATATTTATTGTATAATATTTAGCTATTATAATTAGTTAATAAATAATAAATTTGTTAAATTAAATAAATTGAAGAAAATTTTAAGATGTCCAATTTATAAGAAAATGTTGTCAAATTTTTTATAAAAATAATGAATTTAGTCCATTATATTTTTGTAAATCACAAACTAAGAACGATAACTTACTTTAATTTTTAAAAATAATAAACTATAAAGTATAATTTAATTTAAATTTATATATTAAATTAAACCAAACTTAACTACTAACACCTCTACATTTTTGGAACGAAGTAGGACTCAAAAAGAAATGACAGTCTCTTAGATCTTTTAATGAAGATCAAAGCAAATAAAATATTTTAAATTTTTATTAAATTTTTTGTTGTCCATATTTAGTTATAATAAGAATTCAAAATAAATTGAATATGCTTTACTTAAACTTCAATTAATTTTTAAATTTAAATGATTCAATATTAATTATTATTAAATACACTTTAATTTTGAAAAATTTAAAAACGTTTAAGCACAGCTGAAAGTTGTCCATATGTAGTTATAATACGAATTCAAAATAAATTGAATATGCTTTACTTAAGCTTCAGTTAATTTTTAAATTTAAATGATTCAATATTAATTCTTATTAAATACACTTTAATTTTGAAAATTTTAAAAACGTTTAATTTTAAATACTCATATATATCATCAAACAAATATCAAATGTTTTTAGGGTTTAGAGTAATGTCTTAGAAGAATTCAAAATTAAAATTATCAATGGGTTGGAATCCCCTCAATTTATAATTATTTATTTTTATCAAAATTAATAAGAAAGTAATTTTTATAATTTTTCTTCTTTATTATATATATGTATAATATAGAATGTACACAAACTAACTTGTATGCGTAAATCCATAAGCTCACTAACACATAAATCCACGACTTTTCTTATTTTTGATATTTCACTCTTCCTTGCTAAGAATTAAGTTGGCCGCCAAACATGGCCTTAGTAAAAGGCCAAAAAAAATATATGATAGGGCTCCCTTAAGCCCTATTTATGCAAATTGAAAGGCTCGTGAGCCTGGATATTAATCCTTAAATTTCCGGACATTTATTCAAGAAAAAAAAATCAATTCGTGTTGGTTTAAAAAATGTTTTTAGGTCTCTGATTTGTGTTTAAAAAAATTAAAATTTTGTAAAATTAATTTATTTAAAAAATTGATTTTTTAGCATCCTAAAAAATTTAATATGAATGTAAAAGATAATTTTTTTATATTTTCACCATACAATATATTTCAATTTAATATTAAAAGTGTAAGAAAATAATTCGACAAAATTTAAAAAACTAAAAAAAAAAGTAGGAAAGTCATATTCTTAAATTATTAAAATTTTTCTATTGAGTTTCCAACTTTTTCTCTCATACTAAATCCACTAACGTAAAGATTTGAAAATAAAAAATAAGAAAACTTTATTAAACAAAATAGAACTATAAATGAGTTAGATTTAGATTGAATTAGGTAAATCAAAACTCAAATCTAATTACCTATTTTCCATACCTGAATGTGATTTAAGATTTTGTAAAATTGGTGTTCGTTAAACTATATTTAAATCCAATATATAATTAAAAATCTGAACCAATAAGAAAATAACATTATTTTACACTTAAATTTGTCACGACTCAGAAAAGTGGATCAGTAATCGGCGCAAGAATAAGAATAAATTTCAATCCCGCAAATCTAACATATAACTCAACATATAACTGAACAAAAATCTTATGTAAGACCTAAACGAAATTCAATCCAAAATCTCAACTAAACTGTCAATATAGCCTCAAGAACCTGTTTGTAATCAAATGGAGCTATTTATAAAATCTAGAAAAACAGATCTAACAAAACTAAAATGACTAACTTTTTCAACTAAGAACGATAAATAACAGAAACAAAAGACTCCTCTTAAGCAGTAGAATCCAACCAAGTATTGAGCTTTAAATTTGAACAAAATAAGGGGTAAGTTAATAGACTTAGTGAATAATAATATACATTTATAAGAATAAATGACATGTATAACATATAAAATCAGAAAATTTTACTTTATAAGAAAACCTTTACAATTATCAGGAATTTTTCAGCATGACAATTCATTTACAGATATCAAAAGTTTTACCCTATAACAAATCATTTACAGATATCCGAAAGACTTTACCTTATAACAAATCATTTACAGGTATCAAAAAGACTTTTCCGTATAACAAATTATTTACAGATATCAAAAAAACTTTCTAGTATAATAGATCATTTTCATATATCAGAAATCAAAATTTTAGAGAGTTCGTTATCTAGAACAAAATATATATTAGAATCAGAACAGTGACTCACAGTCTGCCGAATAACAGAACGGCGACACTCAGTCTGCCCATATAATAGAACAGTGACACTCAGTCTGCCTATATAATAGAACGGCGACACTTAATCTGTCGGATAATAAAATGGTGACATGCAATCTGTCAAATAACAGAACAACGACATATAGTTTGTTGGACAACAAAACGGCAATGTACTAGTCATGCCAATAAATAGAACGACAACATATCAGTCATCTTGATAAACAGAAAATAGAAGATGGTATTTTCGTATGCCCATATACACATATACATATACAAACTCCCATGTCGGCTCAACACAAGAGTCAAGCACCATCACCTTTACTAGATGGAGACCCTATACAGGGTGTACTCAGTCTAGCGCCTACTACCATTAGCTACAGTATTTAGAATTCGAAACTCCTTTAAAATAGTTTTCCAGAAATATTAGAACAGTTTAATAGAATTTTCCATTTTTCTAGAATAAACAGAAAACATTTAATAGAATTTTTCAGAATTAAACATAAACAGTTTAACATCATTTTTCCATGTACAAAGTTAAACATAATTAACAATTATTCATTTCCAAATAAATTTTAGAATTTTCATACATGTCCTTTGTTTCACTTTTAAAACAGAATTTAATCAAATTTTCAGAAATCAAATATATCATTTAAAATTCAGAGTTTATGACAATTATGAAAAATAATAAATACTCATAAATGCACATTATTATTCACAAAAATGACAAAAATTGAAAAATCTAATCTCTGGCAACACGGGTTCAACAACTATCGTACGAACAATCTAAAATCATAAAATAATAAAATATCTCAATGTATATCTCTAATGTATCCAAGAATCACATAAATAAAATTTCCTAATTCAGAAACCAAATAAAATTCTAGATTTTCGTATCCAAACCCATATTGAGGTCGCTAAAGTCTTGAATTAGTCAAATGAGTCATGAACTAAGTGCCATAGTCTTGAACCAATCTTATAAAATATAAAAACCAGTTTATTTTATCCAAAATTATCATTTAATATGTTGAATAGGTCATGAACCAGTAACTAGAAGATTGAACCAGCCATGAATTGGCCTTTAAATCACTAACATGGTAGTATATCAATTTCTACCACATTGAACCAACCTTGAACTAGTCTAAGAAATACTGAACTAACCTTACAAGTTATTGAACCGGCCCTTTATATGTTGAATTGGCCGGTTTTATGCACAAAATCCTTTAAACTAGGCCTAAAACAACTCTAGTTTTCCTAAACTGGCCTTAAACTGATTAGTTCATTCATTAGCCTAAGTTTGTGTCTTGATCCAAAAGAAAAGCGATTGGAATCCCCATGAGTCAGTTAGTTTTTCATCTATTCTTTTATTTATTCATTTTTTTATTTTATTTATACTTAGATTTCGAATCCAAGATTTGAATTTGGTTCAGCAACCCAACACCCGTTAGCCCACAGTCTCAAGTCCAAAAAATTAGTCCTGCCCTGGCCCAACACCCAATCTAACTGATTTGGACCTGGCCTAGCCCAAGACATGGCCCAACCCTAGGGGCTATCCTTACGTAACCTGATTTCAGTAAATCTAATCTAAATAGACTCGTTTGCAATACGAATCCATCTTCCCTACCCAACCTTCAAATACGCAAATTCTTAAAAATTTTATAGTATTAACCTCAAATTGTCTTGAGCAAATTGATAGACGAGGATTGGAAGCTCGGTCTTACTTGAAATCATGCAGCAATTGTAGCCAATTGGTTGTTTCTTCATGACTGATGGTGATGATGGAAATCGACTAATTTTCTTGTAAATGCTCACCAGACCAGAACTATTTCTTTAAATTAACTCAGGGGATTTGTTTGTAAAACTTGTATTGATGTGTTTCGGCACCCAATTTGTCATCAAATCCTATAGATCTTGCTAATTGATCAAGGAAATCCTTGGATTACGAGAAGGGGGATTTGGGAATGAAAATCTAAGTCTTGATTTTGGGATTTTTACAGTTTGGCCCCTTAGATTTAGATTTCATGTACTTTGGTCCCTGATTGTTTTGATTTCTTTCTGATTTGACCTCAAACTCTTGATTTTTTTTGATTTCATCCTTGAAAATTCTGATTTCACTAGACTAGGCCCTAAAGTTTTGATTTTAGTTGATTCTGTTGTTAATTTTTCTAGCTATTCTGTGCAAACCCCTAGCCTTCTTGTTTCTCTCATTTAAGCCTTTCTAAGATTTCAAAATTATAATAATACCCAAAAAATTTGGGATATTACAAAATTACTTAATTCTAATCTATCAATTATATTAATCACAAAATTTTCTAATTTTTTCAATTGAGTCTTGAAAAATCTAAATTTATTAATATTATATATATAATTATTAATTTATTTAAAAATTTTAATAAAATTCAAATACAAATGTTTAACTAATTAAATTAATTAGTTTTAAAATATAATTTATTTATTTTAAATTATAAATGTTTATATTTTAGTTTAATTTAATTTGTTAGATATTTTAATTAAATTTAAATGTTAAAATTTAAATAATATTTAAATTAAAACTTAACTCATTTACGGTTGGAAATCAACCAAACGCCTTCTGAACTTCCCATGGACCTGCGGGCCGCAGCATTTGCGACCGAAAAGACACAAGATTGGACAACTGCTCTTTGGACGGACCCTGGAAGGGAAAGTCCTGGCCCAGTAATTAAAACCAGGGTTAGCTTGCTTGGCGTCTGGCCAAGCATCTACAGGATACTTTGACGAGAGAAATTTAGTTTAGTCCCTCAAATTTAAACTTAATTATAAAATTATTTCTGTATTTTTGATTTTTTTAAATTTATTATTTTAATAAATTTTTGATCATTTTTTTACCAAAATATTTAAATTATGTATATAAAGACTAATATACCCCTTTTTACATTATAATATATACCCAAATAAAATATAAAACTAATTATATTTAAAGTTTAATTTATATTACATTTAAAACTTGATTTATTTATTTACTATTAAATAAATAATAACTTTTTATATAACAAATTTTAATAATCTCGAATATTATTAAATCAACGATCTAAGATCAACCATTGATTTCATGGTTATTAAGTTATTATCCATTCCAAAATCAGTTCTATTCAATTTAAGAAAGAGTTTAAATTAAAGATTTTATTTTAAGTTTTATTTTAATTTTTACAAAACTAATTAAAACCAATTTCAAATAATTAAAAATAATTTCTACAAATTAAAAATTCCAACACTTATAATTTAAAAGTTATATTAAATAATAATATTAATTAGTAAAGTGTAACATTTTCTATGAAAAATAAATAATAAATATGCAGCTCCCTTAATAGTAGTTACTCATATAGATTCTCAAACACTTGAAGGCAAAATGCAGATATGGCTTAACCATTTCATTTGATTCTTTCTTATAATTTTGCACAATCCATAAATCCCTAATTTACTTTCAAATCGTAAGAACGAAAATTATTATGATTACTTTTAACCATTTATTTTTACTTAAATTTGTAACTGTCTATTTAGTATCAATAAATGATAAATGACCTAATATAATACTGTTTTCCAGAAAAATTTCGAACTTATGCATGTTCAATTGTTTTGTTTCTTCCAATATACAGATATTATACACAACAAAATTAGAGATTTTTTATTTTATTTAATTATTAATAATATATTATTTATTTTTCATAGAAAATATTACGCTTTACTAATTAATATTATTTTCAATATAACTTTTAAATTGTAAATGTTGAAATTTTTAATTTGTGAAAATAATTTTTAATTATTTGAACTTGGTTTTAATTAGTTTTGTCAAAAACTAAAATAAAAATTAAAATAAAGTCTTCAATTTAAACTCTCTCTCAAATTAAACAGAACTGATTTTGGGTGAGAGAATAACTTGACAACCATGAAATCAATTGTTAATCTTTGATTGTTGATTTAATAATGTTTGAGATGATTAAAATTTGTTATATAAAAAGTTATTATTTATTTAATAGTAAATAAATAAATCAGGTTTTAAATGTAATATAAATTAAGTTTTAAATATGATTGATTTTATATCTTATTTGAGCACATGTTATAATATAAAAAGGGGTATATTAGTCTTTATACACATAATTTAAATATTTTAACAAAAAAATTATCAAAAATTTATTAAAATGATGAAATTGCAAAATATCAAAACTACAAGGATGATTTTGCAATTAGGCTTAAACTTGAGGGACCAAACTAAATTTCTCCCATACTTTGATATTTGAGAGTTTTTGATTTTGTCTTTTAAAGTTTCAGTATTTTTGGATATTTAACATATTTAAATTTAAAAATTTCTAAATTAATATTTTAAAATCTTAAATTAAATGATTTTCAGATTTTGTCCCTGAATTTTTTTGGTTTACAAAAAAAAAAAAAGAAAACTCTAAAACTTCAAAATTTTTGAATCTATTGGTGTCCCATACTATCCACCCCTCAGAGATGGATCCGAGATTTGTTCATTTCAAAGTTGACATGGGGCCAATGAGATCAATATGGATAATTCATTTTAAAAAAGAAAATTAAATTCCAAACTTTAATTTCTTTTTATGGCATAAAAAGTAACTAAGATCTATTCAAATGAAAATATGGAATAATTTTTATAATAGAGAAATCTTGATCCACATGAATAAGCAACAGTTTGCATGAAAGGCAACTTTTAATTCTGAAATTTGCATTGGACGGGGTTTTTCTGCTTTAATATTTGATCTTCCACTCTTCCTTGCCAAGAGTTAAGTTGGCCGCCAAACGTGACATTAGTAAAAAAACAAAATAATAATAATAATAATAATAATAATAATAATAATAATAATAATAATAATAATAATAACGACGACGATGACGACAGGGCACCCTTAAGTTCCTATTAATGCAAATTAAAAGGCTATTGGACGTGGGATATTAATCATCAAATTTCCCAAAATAAGGACGTTAATTCAAGAAAAAATTTATTTGCTGTTGGTTTTAAAACGTTTTTAGGTTTCTGATTTTTATGAAGTAAAAAAATTAAAATTTTGTAAAGTTTAATTTATTTTTAAAAAATTATTTTTTAATTATCCCATCAAATATAATAAAATTAATTGTTCTTTCCTTGCAGTGCGTTACAATTTAATATTGAAAGTGTGAGAAAATAGATCGAAAAACCCAAAAATAACTTAAAAAAGTAGGAAGGTCATATTCTTAAAATATTAAAAAAAATGTTTCTATTTTAAAATATTACAACAAATCAACTGGCATCAAGAACTGAAAATAAAAAATCCAAATAAAGAAAAAACTTTATTAAATGAACCGAACACCTCCTAAACTAGTCATTGGGCCTAGTTGGTAAAAACGCATATCGTACCTGAATAATACTTTACTGTACGTATTTTTTAGAAAACTTTCCGTTCCCATCTTTTTATGAAATAGCTAGTAAAATATATGTATTTTATGATATAGACATATATACATGAATTATACTCGAATAATATTTTTCGTCTGTAATTATATTTTATTTTTATAAGAATTAGATAGGACGTTGTAGAGATTTTCTATCAATACTAAAAAGGCATATATTTCAAATTTTATCAGTCATGTAACTTTATAATATATAAAAAATTGAAATATTTTTTAACTTATACAAATATAAAAATTATCACAAAAAATGCTTAACAATCTTATGCTTATAAGAATAAATATAATAACAATGGAGAAATTTTTGAATCTAGAAAAATAAGATATGAAATCTATTGACTTGAACAATTTTAGTGAATTTTTAGATTATGTTCTTTATGAGTTTCATAAAAATATTTACTTACAAAATTTGATATTTGAATATTAGGAAGTTACTACTAATATTATTGGTAAAAATAAGCTGAGTTGGCTGATTATTTCATTTTGAAAGTGTTTGATATATTCATTACGCTAGATTGTTGAAATTTTTGATCTTTTTATATTATTATTGTTGATAATTGATTTTTTAATTAAAATTAAATATTTAAATTTTGATATACTTATTTAATTTATAGCTAACAATATTAGTAGCATATAACTTCAATTAATCTTTTTTTTTTAGTTATTGATGATTTATATTATATAGCAATGTAAAAATATATATTAACGCATTTTATTTATAAATTATTATTTAAAAAATATAATTTATATGTAAAAATGTATTTATATAAAATTAAATAAATGAATAAAATAACATAGTTTTTATTTCATATTTTTAAAATTATCCGTAATATATTTATATTTTTTATATAATGTAATTTAAACAAATTCGTAACTTTTACTAAATAATTAAACATAATTTTTATAAAAAAATATATATATTACATTCATTCATAACAAGTACCATAATTTTTTGGGATAATTATTAAAAAGGAAAATTAAAAAAATAATAATTACTTTCAAGGCCAAGAGAGAAAAGCAATTACAAAAAAGACCTAGAAGGACAAATAATTCCAAAAAAGGCCAAAAAAAAAAATTATCCATTTAGGGTATTTTCTAATACTGAAAATACCCATCTTCCCTCCTAAACCACTCCTGTGCACCCGATGGTCATCCCTCCCATGCCATCAACATTTGCTCGTTTGTTGATCTTCCTTTTTGCATGATCAAGTGAACAAGGTTCCTTCAGCGATCTTCCCACGTGATCAAGCTTCCTTTGGCGATTTTCCTTTGACCATCTTCCCGTGCAATTGAGCTGCATTCTATAACCTGTAAGTCTGGGATCTGTAAGCCTGCATTCAAGATTCATTCTACTATCAAGCTTCCTTTTGGGATATTCCTTTTTCTTCTTACTTTAGTGTTTGATGCTTTTCAGCTTGTAATTCTGCTTCCTACTTCTTACAATGGGACCAGATCTTGGTTCTTTCTTTTGTTTCTACCTTATTCTTCTCTTCTTCTTTGTTACAAGCTTTTCTGAACAACATTGTTGTTGTTGAACCTCCTAGTCCAAGAATTTTGGTTGAAACATTCCCTAGACTAAAAAGGTAAGATGGCATACATGCATCTAATAAGTTACAAGCATTCTTCTGATAGTTTACAAGGAAGTAATTTGTGTAACTATAACAATGCACCTGTCATACGATTTGTCTGCTATTACACTTGGACATCTGTTTTCTTGCAATCATGTACCTGTTAATTTATAATCAGGGATTTGTTTATAGTCAACCAATAGTGTTTGTACATTAATGAATATCTTGTTTTACAGTCACCATCTATCTTTGTCAGACATGCATGTGTATTTTCAAGCCTTCGTTTGTTTCGATTTTTTACAATCATGCTTTAGGTTTTTCTTATAGTGAACCGTCTATCGGGTTAGAGTAACCCGTTTGTCTTTACATCCCAATTATTGGTTTACACTCAGCCATCTGTTGTTTTTACAATTATGCATTTGTTAATTTTCTATCACTCATCTGTCATTTTATACATACATATTTTTGTTTACAATCACCCTATATGTTATCGTATTTATGCATCTATTATTTTACAGTCTTCCATCTGTAAATGCATGCATGTAATAGTCAGAAGTGCACATACATCTGGATCTTTATATTCACTTATCTATCTTTTTTTTGTCATACATCTGTTATTTTACACTCACGTATTTGTCTATGTGCATTTATGCATGTTATTTTTGTCAAATGGGCATTCTTTTACAATCACACGTCTGTTAATTTATAGTCATTTGTCTATCTTTTTACAATCATGAATTTGTTGTTTGACTTTAATTCTTGCATGGTTATAGTGTATGGTTTTTTTTTTTTAACAGAAAATGGCTAGCGTATATTGCTATTACCATATGGATGGTGAGATATCAATTGTCAGTAGCACCATTGAGTATAAGGGTGGTCAGACAATTGGCATGGATGTTCCTTATCGTACAACATTTTCAAAATTTAAAGGGATGTTGAATGAAGCTTTTGACTGTGACATGGGGAATCGACCCATGCAATACACAATTAGATTCTACCAAATGAAGTGATTGATTTGTTTTTTGACAAAAGCATGGCAGACCTCTTAAAAAATAATAAAGAATATGGAATGGTATATATGCTTGCCAATCTTTCGTGAAGATGTTCAAATCAATCTAACTGGCCGATACCAAGTCATCATCCATGCCAACATTTGCCTCCTTGCAATATGCATCTGTGATTACTGGAAAAGGGTAAGTTTTTGGAAGTGTTGAAGAGTTGAGAGTTGCGCTATACAAGTTTAGCTTGGCCCATGGTTTTGAGTATAAGTTTTTGGAAAAATCTCCCCATAGAATACACGTTCAATGCAAGGCCGAGAGATGTCATTGGAAGCTAATTGTTAGTAGAATTCACAATATGGATATGATGATTATTAGGACCTATGAAGGCAACCATACTCACTCGGCCCAAGATTTGATCAATGTCCACTATCAGCGGAATGCTAAATTGTTTGCATCAATTGTCAAGAATAAATTCTCAAGAGTGCCTGACACAACTGCTAATGCACTCCGTGGTGAGTTCCTCAACGAGTATGGCATAAATTTGACATATAAGCAAGCATGAAAATGCAAGAAGAGATCAATTGCGGAGCTATATGGAGATCCTGCAGAGTTATATATGCTGATTCCATGGTTTTGTCAGAGGTTCTAGTAGACAGACCCCAGCACAATGGTAGTATGGGAATGTTCCAAAGATAGGAGGTTTGAGCATTTATTTGTTACGTATGGTTCCTTGTTAAGAGGATTTTAGAATGGATGCCGAACTTTGTTATTCATAGACGAATGTCATTTGACTAGTCCATACAGGGGAACACTACTATCTGTAAATGCAATTGATACAAATAATGACCTGTATCTATTCGCATACGATGTTATGTCTGGGGAAACATTAAATGAGTGGACTTAGTTAAGGTGGTAGGGGCAATTGACATCACCATAATTGGGGCCAACACGAAGCAATAAAAAGTGTAGTTGGCACAGTATTCGAACATTCTTACCATGCCTTTTGTTACAGGCATATAAAGGAAGATTTTTCAACCCAAGTAAGAAAGCATTGATGATGCATCAAGAGAGCCAAAGATGATGCATTGTACATATTGGACCAAGTGACATATGCTAGAGTTGATTATAAATACAATCATACCATGGATAACTTACGGTGATTTTCACCCAAGCTTGCAAGTTGGATGGAAAATAGCTTAGATGTAGACAAGTGGGCATTGTCGAAATTACCTTGCATGCGATGGAAGAAGATAACTACCAACATTGCTGAGTCCTACAATGCTTGGGTTGTAAAAGAGAGGGGCCACAACTTATTTCAGTTCATGAAAGAGCATCATGAGAAGCTTGCCATGAAGCTTGTATGGGCTAAAGAAGATTTGTTGAATTGGAATAATGGTGTGACCCCAAAAATCGAGAAGAGATTATTGAGAAATGTCCAGCTTTGTGCCGGTATGAATGTACTACATTATGGTTAGCATGAGTATAGGATACAAACGAAAATACATGACATTATTGTGGACATGCGTCATTGGTTGTATTCTTGTAAAGAATGGTAGCTGTATAGGATACCGTGTAGCCATGCTTGTGTTGTAATAAAAGCTGCGAAAGGAATTATATATACTTTTGTAGATGAATATTATAGCTTAGTAGTACACGCAAGGATTTTTGAGAATACAATGCTACCGGTTGACACAACCAACATGCCAGATTTGGAGCACATACCATCTAAAATGTGCGTGACATATGATTCATACACCCATTTTTGACATCAAATCCACCTGGTGGGCCACAAAAGAAGTGGAGGGGGTCACAATTCAGTAACAAATGGCAATATTATTGCTCTCAATGCTTCCAAAGTGGTCATAATCATAGCATGTGTTAAAATCCAAACCCACATGATAGAGATAAGAAAGTGTGAAATAATATCATAATTGTTTACACTTGTGATTGTGATGTAATTGTAATTATTTTAATTTGTCCAAAAAGTGTAATTGTCTGCAATGTTGAATTAATTATTTATAGACAAATTTGTTATTGTTGAACGCTTACATCCAGGCATCTATTTCTTTACAATACCCTATCAGTTATTTTATAGCCTGTCAGACAATTTATTACAATCCTCTATCAGTTATTTTATATAAAAATCCAATAGTTGGCCATTTACAATCACCAAATTGCTATTTTATGATCGGTTATCTGTTTTATTATAATCATCGTCGAGGGAAGTATGATGTGACATTTCCTGATTATTTTAGGTACCATGACATTTCCTGATTATTTTAGGTACCATAGGATCTATGTTGGCTCCCAGATGCTCATGCACTTTAGGGGCTTGTGTTGGCCGAGATTGTCAAAAAACTTTACCTCAATTATCTGTTTTCTTGCAATTGACAAGTTGTTTCTTACAATCACTAACGGGTTATCTTACAATCGAGCATTGGTTTTGCAACAATCACCTTCTAGCAAGGTTCCCTTCATTATTCACGAGCGTGATGATGGATTACTGGCCTTCTACTTCGTTGGTATTGACGCTTACATAAACACATAGCCAAATATAATTGACCAACATTTGCACCATTGTCATGCAACTGGTGAGGACTTGTGCTACTTATTGAGGTTTTATAAGCACTGAGTGTAGTGAGGAAAGAACAGACGAATGAATGTAAAATAATAGATCCATTTTTCCAACAAAGCTGGTTAATGACTGTAAATTAACAGATGCATGATTGTAAATATACAAAGAGTAACAAAACAGATGCATGTTCACACTCTTTCATCTGTTACTTTACAGTCACACATCTATTTTCTTACAAATGAATATGTTATTTTTCAAACATGCCTCCATTAAAAATTATGCATCTGTTATTTCACAAGCAATTAATTATCTTTTTACAATCGCTATCCGTAATTCTACAATCAGTTATCTATATTTATACTATCATGTATTTGTATTCTACTTTCGAAAATCATGCATATCTTCACACATCCTACATTTTACAATCATGTATCTGTGTTTTCTTAATTCATTATCTTTAATTTCACATTCCGTAATTTGTCAAAATTGACTAAACTGTTTCTATCACTTCTCTAATCTTACATTCAAAAATCTTTCTTTTTATAATTAAAATCTTAAACTTTATGATCACCATTTGTCTGTTTACAATCTTTTGTTTGTTGGAGTCATTCATCATTTGTTTTACAATCAATCATCTATTCTCTTATAGTTAGGTATCTATAATTTCACTCCCACGCATGCGTCTTGTTACTATCACATGTCTTTGTTCGGTTTTCTTAAATCTGTGACTGCAGGCAGATAGCCTTCTGCTATTAGCTTACAATCAAGAAGCTGTGCTCTTACAAGTATGCAACTGTTATTTTATAATCAAGTATTCATTTTATTACAATCATTGTATAGTTCCCAGTATCCCTTGCAATTCCGACACTCGAAGGGGAGCATCACTGAACGAGTGTGAAATAGCAAATTGGTAATTGTAAAAATACAGATATGAAATGGTTAAATAACAATCATGTGATTGTAATATAACGGCGTGGAGAGTTACAAGACATTCGATTTCTGATTGTAGTGTCATTACATGGTGTGTCGGCTGTCCATTCAAACCTATAATGTTATTGGGTACCCATAAATAAGTTGGCGGGTAACTCTGAAGCTAAAGTTTATAATTAAAAGGATGGTTGACTCTAATAAAATAGGAAGCTTGAGGGCCAAATGTGAATTAACTTTTTCGGTATAAATAGTGGCCTGAAAAGTTTCCCATCTCACATCTTATTTTCTAGTGCTCGCTCACTCGAACCTATCACCACACAATCTCATTTACTTCCGTCCTACCGAGCCCTTGACGTAGCCAGCCACGACTGACTAACCGACAGCCTAACTTACAAGAAATAAGCATCTCAGCACCGACGAGCTTCTGTCCACCACCTTTGCCTTCCATTGACAATCGAGCGATTAGTGATAACTACACATCGAGTAAAGGTTGTATTGAATGTAAGTGGCGATTTTGGTTGTCAACATTGATCATACATGTGGATTTGTATGGGCTTTTATTTAGTTGATGCTTAGTTTGTGAACATTGACCATGGCATTGATCGTTCATATGGAATTGCTTATGGTTTATTTATTTATTTTCCCTAAAGCACTTATGTTCAATGGTGAGTTGATCAGTTGGGCCTTATTATCACCTACCTATTTGTTTATAATCATCTAACTATGTTCATATATGGATGCACAATCTGAATCCTTACAACTAGTCAGATAGTTATTTACAATGAAATATTTGTTTGGTTACAATGATATAGCCGTGGTCTGAGAATGCTCTATTTTGTTTTGCTTTGCAGCATGGCATGGAAAAGGCAAGTTCATTCTAGTGCAACTTCTGGTGGCAAACCAAAATAGGTCACTGACTTAGACCTCTTTAAATAGAAGTTCATCAGTGAGAACAAAGAGAAGTATGGATCAGATTTTGTCGATCTAGGCATCGCGCCATGTTGGATGCATGCATGGCATTATCTTCCATGAGAATGAGGAGTATAAGACATCGGCCAAAAGATAGCGGAAAGCTGACATAGAGAATGTGGGCATCCCACTTAGGAAAAAAGTTGCTAGAAGGGGGCCTACCATAAGTTTGGCATTTTTTGTTCAATTCTTGGACATTATATGTTAATTTCAATATTGCAACCATGCATTTTGAAGTGTACACCTGTTTATTTGCAATCAATGGGATGTTTTTATTACAATTGCTGATATGTTGTGCTGGAAAAATGGTTCATTTAATGTAGACTGTCAGGTGCTGGATTGTTTACAATCAGCATCAGTCAACTTACAATTGTATACACATTTTTTTACAATTCTTAGATGTTATGTTAGAATAGATCTTAAGTGAGGATGGACTTTTCGACATGCAATTCAATTGGGGTCAACGATCTGGGATATTATAGTTATGCAGATGTTAATTGCAATTGGTGATCTGTTGTGTTATGACAACATTGTGAATTTGCACTATGTAAGAAACTAATTTACATTCAGGCATCTATTTCTTATAGTTATGTATTTTGTTTTTGTACAATTGGTGATGTGTTGTATTATGAAATGAGTATGCAAAATTTAGCTATAATCTGAATTTTGTTTACAACTAGATATATGTTTTTCTTGTTGTTACAAAATAATTTTTTTACAATTGATAGTTTATTCTGTCACGAGAATATTAAAGGGATGGCTAACTCTAAATGTTTGCTTGTGTTTCATTACAAAACACTTTTTTCTCGAGGTGTTTTCCCAATAAATTTCAGAGTTTACTTGCAAGACTAAACATGATCAAAGGGAGGACATCGAACTGATGGGATTGGGGGCTTGCTACTTGTGGATTGCAAATCCATGGGATTGGACATCATAAAGAAGTTGGCCATGAATTTCGACTGCTTTCGGAGGCAGGCAATATTCTAGGGCTGTAATGTACAAGTGACAACCAAGGATGTGGGTGACGTATTAGGCATCCTTTCGCGTGAGAAGCTAGTGCCAGTTTTGAAGAATAGCATACTCCTAGGTGATGTTCTATTGTTGAGCAACATCATCATCCCCTCCCTTGAGGAGATATGATGTCAAAGAGGGTGAACACCCTGTTCCAGAAGTCGTTCATTTTGTTTGCCCTCACCTTCTTGCTTTGCCTAACCTTCAAAAATGGGCCAACCCCTAGTCACCTAGCTAGCATTATCAATGTCAGCAATCTAGAGAGCACAACTGGGCTAAATTTGTGTTGGATTGGCTATGTGAAGACATCAAAGTGTTCAAGAGAGATGAATAGCCCAAGAAATCGATGAGTGGCTGTGTCTATTTTCTTATGGTAAGATGTGCTTTGTTTGCTAATCTAAATTTTCATTTCCTTCGAGTTTGACATTGTGATTGATTGTTTTCTCATCGTTTATTTTTCGTAATTATTTACTTCTACAAGTGCCCCATCCTAGTTGTTCGAGTTGGGAGAGTGCCTTCATTGACCAAATAGTGGAGGAACCATCTCATTCAACGTCGCATTGTAGCCGAGAACAAAAAACAAGGTAACATGCCTTCCTGCAATTTTTACAATTGCTCACCTGTTTGACTTGTACTTTCAGCAATATTTTTACAATCATTTACCTGTTAATTGACATATCATGAATGTAAAAAATTAGTGAACTGTGTTGTAGTTGCTATCTAACTTCTTATTTGTTCATAATCCAAGACGGCCTTGTCTCAAAGGATGACAATGAAGATGAAAAGGGAGGACAATGTGTTTTTACTCGGAGGTGAGGCACAAGGTATTTATACGTTTCATGCAAATGCATTTTCTATATCAGCTTGCTAACCATTTACTTCTATTGTTTTAGTTGATGATAAAACTAGAGAAGCAATTGAATGAGCACATCAGATCACTACAGTCACTGAGTAAGACTTTAGAAAATATTGACAATGAATTAATGCAGTCTGATGTGCCATCAAGTTCATCATCTCCCTCCCATTCCGATGACTTGAAATTGGTTGTTATTCCACAGCCTGTACAATCACATGAAGAAGGAGGAGAGGATGAGGAAGCCAAAAAAGAAGAAGAGGGAGAAGAAGAAGAAGAAGAAGAAGAAGAAGAAGAAGAAGAATAAGAAGAAGAAGAAGAAGAAGAAGAAGAAGAAGAAGAAAAAGAAGGAGAAGGAGAAGAAGAAGAAGAAGGAGAAGGAGAAGAAGAAGAAAAAGAAGAAGAAGAATAAAGAGAGGGAGAGGGAACAATAGAATAAGAGGAAGAAGAGACAACTAAAGAAAAGGGAGAAGAAGTAGGAGAAGAAGAAGAAGTAGAGACAACTGGAGAAGAGGGAGAAGAAGAACAAGAAGATGGAGAAGGAAGAGAAGCAAACGAAAAAGGAGAAGAAAGGGAAGGAGAAGAAGAAAAATAAGATGATGATGATGATGATGATAAAGACAACCTGAACAACATCACAAACAAAAATTGGTCAGGATCAAAATACAGAAAGGGAAAGGAAAAGAAGAGGAAGGAGAAGGAGAAGAAAAAGAAGATACGGTTGAAGAAAAACAAGGTGATAATAAAGACCATGAAGAAGGTGAAGAAGCCTGAATACAAATAACAGGGGATAAAGACGACATCCTGCCTCCTTAGATGTACTCTTAGTCATCAATGTGAGCAGCAACAAAACTCCACAGGTGACTACTATGGAGAATAAGATAAAGGTCAAGACAGATCATGCTTTGAGAAAACTATACCATTTCTGTTGTTACAAGCCAATGGGGGATACAGTGGGGAGGTAACTTTTCTGCCCAAGATTAAATATATCTTTATCTTAAATCAATTTTCCAGGGTTAAGTGTATTGTTATCTTAAATCAATTTCATCAATTATTTTCCTTATCATTCACATGTTATTTTATAATCCTATGCTGTTCTTTAACATTTACTAATCTATGTTTGTACAATCCTAAGCAGTTGTTTTTTCGTGCCATTCACATGTTCTCTTACAATCGCCAATCAGTTATGTTACAATACATGATATGTTTTGCTCCATTCAATGATCTATTTTGTTACAGGATGACACCTGATTTATTACAATCCTCCAACTGTTTATTCTCAAGATAATAGTACTTGTAATGTTGGGTGGCTATAAGTGTTTCTTTACATGCACATAAATGTATCTCATGTTAGGGATATATTTTGTTTTATAATCCTTCATCTGTTTTACTATTTGTTCAAATATTAGGTTGATCGTGCGGATGCATAGACTTACATTAGATAAAAGGGAGATGCACACTCTTTTTCCTAAGCAATGGGTCTCTAATGTGGTATCTATTTCTTGCATTGCTTTCAAGAGCTTAGTAGATTTGGGTTTTTCTTACTACACTTGTCTTGTGTGATGTTTAGGTTGTAATGTTTACTTAAAGACTTTGGAATATTAAACAACTAGAGGGGGCACATCGAGTTGACAGACATTTCTTTGCCCAACATACATGGTGAGTACATTCCAAGCTTGACTTTATTTTTGATATCCAAAATATGATGAGGTTATAATTTAAACATTTGCTTTCATGCAAACCACCATTTTGAAGGAGATGGCCACGAGAGTTTTGTTGAGAGTGTGTTTGACTACTTTTACCGCAAAATATGAAGTGTTCAAGTGCCAATGGATAAGTGCAGTTTACAATTGTTTGGCATCTGGGCATTTGTAAGTTCAGTGTACATGAATATATGCATCTCGGCATTTAATATACAATCTGTATGTTTTGGACTGTATCTATAACCATAAACGGTAGCTCTGACCCTCTATCAAGGCCATTGGACTTGCTACTTCTTAGATCCCGCGGCAAGAA